>JAPDVR010000003.1:52400314-52502814 GCA_026230005.1 Gila orcuttii
ATTTAATATTTTGTATTTTTTATACTAAAATATATTTACGTTGTAATTATAATCATTTATTCACTTTTTGAGCATAGACCTGAAAATTAAATTTCCAATTTAAACCGTCGTAAATCTCGAATGCTTTAGAGCAGAGACTTAAGTTTGATCTCTTTTCAAAGACGACACTTGGCTGAATATTGCTGAAGTAAAAAAAAAAATGAAATGGTGATCTTAAAAAAGTAACAGAATTTTACGTGTATTGTTCTGAAAAATGCACAAAAATACTATTTTCAATTTTTATATGAAGTATATATTTTCAAAATCACGTTTTACTCTAAAACTGCAAGAAAATCAAAGCAATCAACCTAAACAAGTTGTGTTCCAAATTTGAGGTTGATATCTCAAAAAATTAGCTTTCAGTCAGATGTTGTTTGGCTGCAGTACCAAAAGTTTCCACTAGAGGAAATTCGTCTCTCATTAATTTCCAATAAGCTCATTTTTGACCGGGAGCACAAGTGTTGACTATATTTTTCAGGACCATTTAAGCTTTTCAAATGATGTCCATGTTTTTTTTTTCTTTGTGTGTGTGTGTGAACACACAGCAAATGCCAAAACCTTTACCAAGTTTCGTTCCACTCCAATGAAGTAAAAAATTCTAAAAAAAACAAAACGTAACATTTTTCGGTCAAAAATGACAGAAAGAGACGGAAGCTGTGCTGGTCTTTTCTTCTCTATTTTGACGTATATTCGAGTGAAACGGCTTTGCAAACAAGAATAAATGTAGGGCGGGGCTTGATTTTGTTTGTTGGAAATTGATTGGTTGGTTGTGGTTTGCTATTGGTGGATCTCAAGTGATTGACAGGTTGTCACTTAACATGTTATCAAAGAAGAGATGTCAGTCCAAGAGGCAGCGGAAGTTATTCTGATTCAAGAGTATGGATAAATCATTTATAATAAATACTACAAAATTCCATAATAAATATGAATTGTCCATTTTGTTTTCATAGTGACTTTAATTTTAAGTTTTGCATTCATGTTGCTAGGCTTACAACATGATTTTCTGAGCACACTCAAAAATCGGGGAAAACAGCACATTATCAATCATATTGAACTATTTTTGTTGATGCATTTCAGTATTGGATGGATGGAATACAAGTTTATTTATTAATAGCGACATGAAATTAAAATTGACACTTGATAATTTCTGATTGCGTGTTACTAGTTATATTGTGAAATATTCATCTGTCCATTTATTTTAAAATTTGATTTATTGATTTTTTTTACTTTTTTTTTTTATGCCAATCACACTCAGATCTGTCAGTGAGTAAAACCTACATATAAATAAATATAAAGTATATGTAAATGTACAGGTATTTACAAATATCTAAAAAATTATTCCTAAATCAAGATACATTTATTTGAGAAGCAAAATTACATGAGATTTTAAATGAAAGTTTTGTTTTAAAATTAAGTGAGTTTAGTAGCTTATTACAAGAAAAAAATGTCAGTGCAGTAAGAAAAAAACTTAATTTAAAGGGAATACATTATTTCCCCTTTTATTCCTATTATTTAAAATAATTATTATTTTTTAATAGCTTTTAATATTATTTTCTTACCTATATTTTTTCTTATGGATACTTACATTTTTTCTGAAAAAGGCTTAATATCATATGCCATTTTCCTTCTCAAATAAGTAAGTTTTAATTTAATTAAAGAATAAGATAATTGTACTGGAAAACAAGTCAAAAATAATAGAAAATATTTTTTTTACAATCCAGTCAACAACCAATGGATAAAATGATCGACAACGGTTTCGCTCAGAAATACGTCACAATACGGTAGTAAAGTCGGTTGCCACTCAAGTTTCATGGCAACTTTAGCAAATATTTGTTCAGCATTTCTCAAGATTTTGCACCATCTTTTATAAATTCTACTGGCCTCATTGCAGTGCATTCTGGGATTGCCTTCTCCACAAAAGATATATAAATATACATCTGGCCTAATAGTTTGGCCAATCCATCTGAGAGAGCAGAATAAACATGCCGGTGCTCCCTATGAAGGGGTCTCACTGGTGTTCAGAGAAGATGTCTCCTAACAAGCCACTGCAGTGTTAAAACTGAAGTTCTAAATATTCCGTATTCCACAGAATCTCTGTTCTGTTTTCCTTTGTTGCCTAGCAACACAAACCTGCTGTCCGTTTGAATCGTCACTGATTCTAAATGACCTTTACGTAAGTAAATGAGCCACATTCACTTTTATCCTGTGTGTTTCTGTTGTTGTTTTAGAGTGTGTCGGAGTGGATCCACCGCCAGACCCTTCAGCTCCACTGCAAAACCACTACAAGAACTTAAACCTCAATTTCCAAAAGTGAGACAGAAACACGTCAATACAGTTCATACTAGAATATATTCTGAGAGAATATACTAAATGAGAATATACTAAATTCTTGTTTATATATGAAATATAATAATCACAGACTAGCACAAACAGAACATTGTTTACCTTTTTATCAGTGGTTTTTAATGTTCCCAAAGGAAGGCTTAGCTCAATTTTGTGGACTGTAACTGTAGCTCAGTAAACACACACACACACACACACACCGTTACTGTTGTCAAACCATGATCTGTGTAAGAGCCGTTAGTTGTGAAACGGTTGCTCAAGTTCCTCTCTCTCCACACACAGGCTGATTAATGTGACCATCCAGTTTCAGCTGAAGGCCATAAACATCCAGACGATTATTAATAACGAGATTCCCGACTGCTACACCTTCTCCATCACTGTACGCACAGTTTACACTTTTACAACATCTCATAATGTTTCATGAAAATTATTGAAAGTCAAAATGTATTTTTTGTAACATTATAAATGTCTTTACTGTCACTTTTGACCAATTGAATGCATTTTAAAATCTTACGCCAAACTTTTGAACATTCATGTATCATGTTTTCAACATTGATAATAATCTGAAATGTTTCTTGAGCATCAAATCATCATATTATACTGATTTCTGATCATGTGACACTGAAGACTGGAGTAATGATGCTGAAAATTCAGCTTTGATCATAGGAATAAATTACATTTTAACATATATTCACAAAGAAAACTATGGAAGCTTGTTTCCGCCACAGAATAAAACATTTTAAAAGATAATTGTGACTTTATTTCTCAGAATTGTGAGATATAAAGTCACAATTGCGTGAAATAAAGTCACAATTGCGTGTTAAGTCAGAATTGCGAGAGAAAAAACTAACAATTCTGACTTTTTTTCTTGCAATTCTGACTTTATAACACATAATTGCGAGTTTATATCTTGCAATTCTGACATCTTTTCTCAGAATTGTGAGATATAAACTCACCATTGTGAGTTATAAAGTCCAATTCTATGGAAAAAAAGACTTTTTTCCCTCAGAATAGTTTATATCTCACAATTCTGACTTTATAACAATCAATTGCGACTTTATATAATCCAATTCTGACTTTATATCTCCCAATTGCGTATTATAAAGTCATAATTGCGAGATATAAACATGCAATTCTGATAGAAAAAGTCAGAATTTTAAGTATATATCTCGCAATTGCGAGTTTATATTTCATAATTCTGACTTTACAACACGCAATTGCGACTTTATATAACACAATTCTGACTTTATAACCTGCAATTGCGACTTTATATTAATAAATTCTGACTTTATAACACGCAATTCTGACTCTATAACATGCAATTCTGACTTTATAACACACAATTCTGACTTTATAACACGCAATTCTGACTTTATAACACACAATTGCGACTTTATATCAATCAATTCTGACTTTATAACCTGCAATTGCAACTTTATAACATGCAATTGCGACTTTATATCACACGATTCTGACTTTATAACCTGCAATTGCAACTTTATATCAATCAATTCTGACTTTATAACACGCAATTCTGACTTTATAACACGGAATTCTGACTTTATAACACACAATTCTGACTTTATAACACGCAATTCTGACTTTATAACACGGAATTCTGACTTTATAACCTGCAATTGCGACTTTATATCAATCAATTCTGACTTTCTAACATGCAATTCTGACTTTATAACACGCAATTCTGACTTTATAACACACAATTCTGACTTTATAACACGCAATTCTGACTTTATAACACGGAATTCTGACTTTATAACACACAATTCTGACTTTATAACACGCAATTCTGACTTTATAACCTGCAATTGCGACTTTATATCAATCAATTCTGACTTTCTAACATGCAATTCTGACTTTATAACACGCAATTCTGACTTTATAACACGCAATTGCGACTTTATATAACACGATTCTGATTTTATAACCTGCAATTGCGACTTTATATCAATCAATTCTGACTTTATAACACGCAATTCTGACTTTATAACACGCAATTCTGACTTTGTAACACACAATTCTGACTTTATAACCTGCAATTGCGACTTTATATCAATCAATTCTGACTTTATAACACGCAATTCTGACTTTATAACACGCAATTCTGACTTTATAACACACAATTCTGACTTTATAACACGCAATTCTGACTTTATAACACGCTATTCTGACTTTATAACACACAATTCTGACTTTATAACACGCAATTCTGACTTTATATCAATCAATTCTGACTTTATAACACGCAATTCTGACTTTATAACACGCAATTCTGACTTTATAACACACAATTCTGACTTTATAACACGCAATTCTGACTTTATAACACACAATTCTGACTTTATAACACACAATTCTGACTTTATAACACGCAATTCTGACTTTATAACACGCAAATTCTGACTTTATAACACACAATTCTGACTTTATAACACGCAATTCTGACTTTATATCAATCAATTCTGACTTTATAACATGCAATTCTGACTTTATAACACGCAATTCTGACTTTATAACACGCAATTCTGACTTTATAACACACAATTCTGACTTTATAACACGCAATTCTGACTTTATAACACGCAATTCTGACTTTATAACCAGTGATGGGAATAACGGCGTTATAAATAACGCCGTTACTAACGGCATTACTTTTTCCAGTAACGAGTAATCTAATTGATTACTCTTCTCATCTTAATAACGCCGTTACCGTTACTGCCAAAAAATGCGGCGCGTTACTATAACTGATGAAGCTGTTTTTTTTTTCATCAGACCAACTAGATCTCTGAGCGAGAGGCAAATACTTTTTTTACTGTTCTTCCTTGGTTAGTGGGCAGAGCACGAGACAAGCGCATAAATGCTGACGATTGGCTATAAGGTAGAGTAAAATGTCATTGTAAGCCAATCAGAGGTAGAGTTGGGCGGGTGTTCGAAAGCACGCATAGTAGTGATGGGCATTCGGCTCTTTTGACTCAGCTCACTGAAAAGAGCCGGCTCTTTTGGCTCACAAACGGCTCTTTAAATGACTTTGACTATAATATTTCAATTTGTATTACATAATTATTTAATTTCTATAGGCTAAATTTGTAAAAATAGAGTCGGCTCTTCAGATATGCGAGCCAGCTCCCAACGTTCACCTAAAAGAGCCGGCTCTTAGAGTCGGCTCATTCGCGAATCGCGAACGAGTCGATCCATCATCACTAACGCTCATTCGCGAACGACCCATCATCACTAACGGCTAACGCTCATGAATTGCGAACGACCCATCATAACGCATAGTCGGGCAGGACAGGACACACAAGGAACAACACAAGCCAGTCAGTCAACGAGAGACAGGTATGGCGACGAGCTTAACAAGCTTAATTTAATTTTGCCCAGTTGTGGCCTGTTGAGGGGCAATAAATATCAAAATTTCCAAAACATCTATTGTGTTATTTGCATTGATCCACTATATAAACATAATATCTACATACATGGCGTTTGATTGGAGGCTAGTCTCACTTTGTCCCACAGCAACATTTTTTTTTAGATGCGTGTACAATGTTTCATGTTTCTGTTAATAATGTATTGTATTAAGTGTCCATTTCATTATAATATTCAAATTTATCATAAATAATTGAACATGCACATGTATTTTAAGTTCCGTTAAAGAGGGGTAGAGGTGGGGTCACATTTGAGCATTTAAAATTTAATTTTACTTGAAAGTAACGCAATAGTTACTTTCATAAGTAACTAGTTACTTTTAAAATTTGTAACTGAGTTAGTAATTTAGTTACTTTTTGGAAGAAGTAACTAGTAACTGTAACTAATTACTTTTTAAAAGTAACTTGCCCAACACTGTTTATAACACACAATTCTGACTTTATAACACGCAATTCTGACTTTATATCAATCAATTCTGACTTTCTAACATGCAATTCTGACTTTATAACACGCAATTCTGACTTTATAACACGCAATTGCGACTTTATATAACATGATTCTGACTTTATAACCTGCAATTGCGACTTTATATCAATCAATTCTGACTTTATAACACACAATTCTGACTTTATAACACGCAATTCTGACTTTGTAACACACAATTCTGACTTTATAACCTGCAATTGCGACTTTATATCAATCAATTCTGACTTTATAACACGCAATTCTGACTTTATAACACGCAATTCTGACTTTATAACACACAATTCTGACTTTATAACACGCAATTCTGACTTTATAACACGCAATTCTGACTTTATAACACACAATTCTGACTTTATAACACGCAATTCTGACTTTATATCAATCAATTCTGACTTTATAACACGTAATTCTGACTTTATAACACGCAATTCTGACTTTATAACACACAATTCTGACTTTATAACACGCAATTCTGACTTTATAACACACAATTCTGACTTTATAACACGCAATTCTGACTTTATAACACGCAAATTCTGACTTTATAACACACAATTCTGACTTTATAACACGCAATTCTGACTTTATATCAATCAATTCTGACTTTATAACACGCAATTCTGACTTTATATCAATCAATTCTGACTTTATAACATGCAATTCTGACTTTATAACACGCAATTCTGACTTTATAACACACAATTCTGACTTTATAACATGCAATTGCGACTTTATATCACACGATTCTGACTTTATAACCTGCAATTGCGACTTTATATCAATCAATTCTGACTTTATAACACGATTCTGACTTTATAACACGCAATTGCGACTTTATATCACACGATTCTGACTTTACAACCTGCAATTGCGACTTTATATCAATTAATTCTGACTTTATAACACGCAATTCTGACTTTATAACATGCAATTCTGACTTTATAACACGCAATTCCGACTTTATATCACGCAATTCTGAGAAATAAAGTCAGAATTGCGAGATATAAACAGTTGAGAGAAAAAAAGTCAGAATTGTGAGATCAAAAGACCTTTTTTATTTTTCATTCTGTGGCGGAAACAAGCTTCCATAGTGAACAGCTATTTAATATATTAATACTAATGTTTCACATTTTTTATATCTTGGTGAGCAGAAGAGACTTTTTTCAAAAACATGAAAAAATCCCCAAATTTATATTATAATATAGTATGTAAAACCTTTCTAAGCACATGAGGCTTTCTGTGTGTGTGTGTGTGTGTGTGTGTGTGTGTGTGTGTGTGTGTGTGTGTGTGTGTGTGTGTGTGTGTGTGTGTGTGTGTGTGTGTGTGTGTTTCAGATCCTGTTTGATAACAAGGCTCACAGTGGTAAAGTGAAGCTCAGTTTGCTCAACGAGGCGTCCATTAAAGAGTGCAGAGACCCTAACGTGTCGGGACACGGTGAGCCGACACCAAGCGCTCTCAGTGTGTGTGTGTGTGTGTCCTGCTGACGCTGAACCCGTGTGTCTCTGTGTCCAGCGGACAGTTACGCACGCGTGGCGTTCGACGTTCTGGTGGCGGTGGTGTGCGGTCTGTCTCTGGTGTTGTGCGGGCGCTCCATCCTCAGAGGAGTCATCCTGCAGCACGTGAGTGGACGACACAAAGCACAAACAAAATCATATGTTTTACTCACATCTGACACGGATCGGAATTGCACACTGTAAACCCGAATAAGTTGGCAAAACTCAACTAATTTGAGGTAATCAGTTAAATCAGATTTTTTAAGTTAAGAAATTATAAGTAGGCAGAACTCTCTCGCTCTCGCTCTCGCTCTCGCTCTCGCTCTCGCTCTCGCTCTCGCTCTCGCTCTCGCTCTCGCTCTCTCTCTCTCTGGTAAATTCATTAAAAAATATATATATATTACAGGGTTACTTTATTTCACTTCAGAATTCTATATCTGAACTGTAGATAAACGAAAATTATTAACTCTATATCTGTTCCGTCAGATAACATTCATGAGTCATGACAGCTGTTATCTTGTCCATGCTGGCAAATAATCATGACCACTTTACATTAATTATATAAATGATTTTAGCACGGTCATTTAAAACCAGGGTCTAGCATGTGCATAGTAAAACGATCACAGAAAATCATTTTTTGGGGGAAATTAATGTAAACACAGATATCAGATACTAGGGGTGTAACAATATATCGTGTCACAATATATCGCAATACAATAATTCAACAATATGTATTGTGGATATTTCACCGAAAATGAACATTTTTGTGTGAGAAAACATTGAAGTTTTCAGAGTTTTAGTGTCAGTACTACACTAAACTACTGTATATAATGTTGAATATAATGTATAATAATGCAATGAGGGAATATTTGTGGCTCCTGATAATGCCAAATGTCTGATGTTCCCAGTAAAAAGTTGCATTATTTTAAATATCTAGTCAGTGACAGAGTGAAAACATTCATCTAAAATAATTCAGTATTTTCAGCTTGAGAATCATGAATATTGTTATTCTGGTGTCTCTATTGTCTCAGTGCTTTGGGTTTCCAGCACCAAGTCCAAGCCTATTCATTTACACACACAATGTAACACCAAATTTACCCATTTCTTTTTTGTTAACCTTTTATCATGTCTTGGAGTATCGCAATAATATGGTATCGTGAGTTCAGTATCGTGATATGTACCGAATCGTGACATTAGGGTATCGCTACACCCCTGTCGGATACCAGTCCTGTCTAAAGTGAGTGTAAACAGTCGGATAGGGTCAAAAGATGGGATCTGTGCATCTAGACTTGCAGTGTAAGTGCAGTTAAAGTGCGAGTGCTTCCCTAACTCGCGGTTCCCCTGCGTCGGCAGGAGTTTGTGTGTTATTTCCGTCAGTCTCTGGGCCGTTCGGTGTGTTGGGCCGACCGTCTGGAGTTCATCAACGGCTGGTACCTCCTGCTCATCGTCAGCGACGTCCTCACCATCATCGCCTCCTTCATCAAGATCGCCATCGAGACCAAGGTGAGCTCTGAGTGTCTGGCTGTGTTCGGGAAGCGCTGGGATCTGATTGGTGCGTGTGTTTGTGTCGCAGAACCTGTCGTCGTATGACGTCTGCAGTATTTTGATGGGAACCTCCACTCTGATGGTTTGGGTCGGGGTGTTACGATACTTCAGCTTCTTCCAGAAATACAACGTGAGTTACACTGCATTCCTGTCGCATTGTACTACAGTCAAACCAAAAATCATTCAGACACCAGATATCATTTTTTATATTTTTAAGTGTTTTGAGTCTGGATTTGAATGTGACTACTGTAGGAGCACATCTGATCTCTTCTGGAAGCTGGTTCAGCTGCGGCTGGCATAGTAGCTAAAAGCGGACTCTCCATGCTTAGAGTGAACCCTTGGTATTTCTAGCTGATGTGATCATAATGATCTGAGTGATCTGTTGGGTTTATATTCAGTGAGCATATCTGCAATGTATTGAGGTCCTAGGCCATTTAGTGATTCATATACCAGTAATAATACTTTAAAATCAATCCTATATGTAAGAAGGCCAGTGAGGAGTCCATTACTATAATCCACCCTGCTGGTGATGAAGGCATGCACAAGTTTCTCTAAGTCTTGACTGGAAAGAAAGCTAATTCTTCCAGTATTTTTTCAGATGGTAGTATGCAGATTTAGTTATTGTGTGAGACAGTGAATTGAAGAGTGAATCTTCTGATCTGTTCTCAGATCCTGATCGTGACTCTGCGAGCCGCGTTTCCCAGCGTGATCCGGTTCTGCTGCTGCGCTGCTGTCATCTACATGGGCTACTGCTTCTGCGGGTGGATCGTTCTGGGACCCTACCACGCTAAAGTATGTTACAGTTCAATGATACACTGCCCGGACGACGACAACAACAACAACAAAGATCACTGTTTGGATTTAAATAGGCAAATGCTTAATAGTCTGTGATTGGATCATTATATTGATCGGTGATAGTAATGTTATATGTTTGGCAACAGTTTTTCTAACCCTAATTGAAGGAGTGTGTAGCTTTTCATTTCATAAACATTCATGTATGAGACACATCATGGCCATATTCCAGGATGACAAAGTCAAGATTCATCAGGCTCAAATTGTGAAAGAATGGTTGTGAGGAGCATGAAGAATAGTTTTCACACTATTTTAAGGATCTAAGCACATGGTCTAAAGTACACGGCGCAAGTGCACGTATTAATATATATTTTTTCCAGAAAGCTTATTTTATTTCATTTTGATAATATTGTTTCTATTTTTTAATGCATTTTTTTGTTATTTTATATTTTATTTTATTTACCTTTAAATTACTAGATTTGATCAATAAATAATAAATAAATAGTAATTTAAGCACATTCCTCACATTCTTTCAACTTAAATTCAAAATAACTCACAATTTCATTCATAAACCTTTTAATTCAGCACAAAATATCTTACACTGGGTGTCTTTGCGACCTCTTGTGGAAAAAAATAATATAACATGATATTTCATGACTCTTTCCACTAGATGGCCTTATAGCTCTATATGGAGCAAATTAACAATTTCCCCTGGGTCTTAGTCAGTTCATTCAGTATGCATTCAGATACACATGTAGACATTATAAAATCTTTTTTTTTTTGTAAAGTTTTAACATTTTTAGTTTGCATTTTGAGCATTTTTAGGGTTTTCTATATGTACTGAAGCATTCCTCGCATTCCATTAATCCTTAAAGGCGGACGTACACGGTGCGAGTTCGGACACTCGGGAGGTTGTGAGATATTGCACACGTTATGAGTCAGTTAACCTAATAATCGTTTCAAAGCAGCTGGTACGCGACACTACTGTCCTTTTATCCAGAGCCGGCAGCAATCACATGTGCTTTCGCGCTAAACACAGAGACCGGAGATTTCAATGTTGCAGAAAAATGACAGAAATGTGTGCAAATGATTTGTTGAAAAGCAGAGAACAGTAGCCATTCCTTTCAACATGAATAACTTGTTGTGAGAGTGAGTGAGTGTGTGACAGTGTATGCGCACGCTGTATGGTTGTTGGCACTGAGGTACAGCCCCATCGATCTAGCCTGTGACGTGGTTGTGTATGATTTGACAATATAAATCACCGATTTCCACACCATTTTTCCAGAGTGAAAAAAAATCATCTGCGAGCTCGTAAAACAGCAGAAAACGCACCGTGTACGCCCGTTTTAAGGGCATCAAATTGACCCGCGAGGAACGGATGAAGAAACAAACGTGGCGCAGGACGTGAAAATAATAACTGTGTTGGACTGAAACTAGCAAAAAACACTGCATTGCGCCGGGTTTATGATACGGCCCATGAAGTCCAGATCTTAAATGTGCTGGAGGAGACTTTACAGAGTGCTGGACTCTTGCAGTGTCAATACAACATCTTGAGCAAAAATTGATGCACCTCTTGATGGAAATAACATCACAACATTTATTTCCATCAAGAGCTGCATCAATATCATGTATACAGCATATTTATTGGCAGGTGGGCATAATGTTTTCTGAATCCCGTTGATTGTCTTTTAGCATCCAAACATGTCCTCTGTGTCTGTGTCTCTCCACCAGTTCCGCTCTCTCTCCACGGTGTCCGAGTGCCTGTTTTCCCTCATCAACGGAGACGACATGTTCGCCACGTTCTCGGATATGGAGCAGAGCGGGACGCTGGTGTGGGTCTTCAGTCAGGTGTATCTCTACTCCTTCATCTCGCTCTTCATCTACATGGTGCTGTCGCTCTTCATCGCACTCATCACCGGAGCCTACGACACCATCACGGTGAGTCCTGCTGTCCTCAACCCAAACTAAAGTAAGAAAATTACTTAAAGGGTAAGTTCGGCATTTTACAAGTAAAGCCCTGTTTTAAGATCGTTTCTGATTAAATCGAACGGTTAAGATTGAAATTTGGACAAATGCTGCTGTCCCGAGAATTTTAGGTTTCTGTGTTAGCACCCCCCCCACCTATACAATGGTTTCATAGGGGCACTGGAACAATCATTCATATAAACACATTAAACTTTAGTTTACAAAGACGTGAAACTCACCGAGTGGTCTGGGGTGTTCACTGATATGCTCACGCAAAAATCGCTGCAAAAGATGCTTTACAACAGGTTTTATTGTAGTTTTTGGAAGAATGTCCGGTTGTGAGGCGTTGGAAAAATAGGTCCATAGTTTTACAACGAATGGTAAAACACCTGTTGGAAAGCATCTTTTGCAGCGATTTTTGCGTGAGCATATCAGTGAACACCCCAGACCACTCGGTGAGTTTCACGTCTTTGTAAACTAAAGTTTAATGCGTTTATATGAATGATTGTTCCAGTGCCCCTATGAAACCATTGTATAGGTGGAGGTGGGGGTGGGGGGGGGCGGGTATGCCAACACAAAAACCTAAAATTCTCGGGACATCAACATGTGTCCAAATTTTAATCTTAACCATTCGATTTCATCAGAAACGATCTTAAAACAGGGATTTACTTGTAAAACGCCAAACTTACCCTTTAAATTAAATCTGAATAAAACGAATATAAAAAATGATAAAACCAAATTGACATATTTACACAAAATAACACAAACTTAAAGGGGTGGTTGATTATGAATTCACTTTTAATTAGTGTGTAATGTTGCTGTTTGAGCTTAAACAACATCTGCAAAGTTACAGCGCTCAAAGTTCAGAGCAAAGGGAGATATTTGCTTTTACAGAAATCACTTTTTAAGGACTACAACAAACTGAACCTCGCTTTACAGGCATAATAGCAGCGAGCACACACTGGCGCGAAGCTAGCGAGTGTTTTCACTTCATTCATGGAACTTGAGCTTGTGTGAGCCAAGCTCAACTTCCACAGGAATGAACTGAAAACGCTCGGTTTGCTCCGCTCGCGCCGCGCCAGTGTGTGTCATAGACTGGTGTTCTCGCGCGGTCGAACACATGGCGACGGCAAGCGTAGATGTTGACGTTGACTCATTCAAATTGGAGGTGTGGCGGCATTTTGACTTTCCGTAGACTAATAATAATCACCACCGTGAGAAGCACCAGTCACCTCCGTTTTCATGTAAAAGGCATTAATACGACAAGTGCGAGAGCCACGGAGATCACAAGGTGCATCAGTGTTTCCGTGGCAACCAGGTGTTGTATTTATTTTACTATCTCTTTCTCTAAATGTGTACATGGATATATATTTTTTTTATATATATATAATTTATTGATGGTTATGGCAAATTTTTCTAAATGTGTTTTTTTTTTTACTCTTGCTAGTGTAATGATACAAATTATAACAAAATTAAAACCCCTCTAAATATGGTACTAATTTTACATAGTCTTTTACTTAGTGTGCGAAGGTACCAGTGTCCACCCTCTTGACCAGACAGACAGAAAGACTGAGTTGAAACAACCTTGAAGGGATTTTTTTTTAAATTTCAATGAAGTTTTTTTTTATTTGACAAAAAGATTTTTAAAATGAAAAAGAAATGTGCAGCATTTTGTCTGAGAAAATATAAACGATAAAACTTTGTCACGATAAAAAAAATCGTGAGAAAATCGTATCGTGAAACCAGTATCGTGAATCGTATTGCATCGTGAGTTGAGTGAATCGTTACATCCCTATAAAAGGCAGAACAGTTTCTGACATTTTAGTGCGTGTCTGCGTGAGGTAATTGGAGCTGCTAACACACACACACACACACACACACACACACAAGCTCCGCCCTCTGTGTCGGGAGCAGCAGCTCATTTGGATTTAAAGGGACACACACAAAACGACGAGTTTTTGTCAAGTACACATGGCTGCAGCCCGCAGATCAGGGCGGGGCTGTGTAGCAGGTGTAGCCCCGCCCCACACTTATTCTGATTGGCTCATTCATCTTCAATAGGAATACATGATAGAAAATAGTGTTCGCAGTTGGTGTAGGTCAGAGAAGTGCATGGATAGATGAACGAATGCCATCAATCAAGTTACAAAACTGTAAAAGAGAGGTGTCTAATGCCACATAAATAAGATAGAGCTTAAATAGGTTGAGCTCAGTCTAGACTAGAGCACACTTAATCTGAGATAAGATTGGCTTTATTTTCCCGAAGGAAATTTGTCTTGGACACATACAATACAATACTGGTGTTTTAAAATACAAATGACATACAACATGCATACAACATCCTATCGACATATCACACACAATTTACAATACATACATAAGTTCTAAACCAACAAAATTACACACTGTCCATTGTGCAACCCACCTGTGATCACTATAATAAAGAAAGAAAAAGAAAATGGGTACCTTTACCTATTAAATTATCAAAATATCATAAATGATTTAGAATAATTCATAATTCATTCCTCAACCTGAAGACCTGAACCTCCTGCTGTGGATAATCAACCAATTGAAATGATGTAAGGTCGTATGTGCGTTAGCCTAAATGCCACCTTAATTTACCAAAACAATCATTTCAGGGATATTGTGAGCTACAGGCTAATGTTTTTTTGCCCTTCTGTGCATTACAATGAAGGCTTTGTGAAACTGCACAGCTTTTCCAGTTTTTAAAATGACATACTCCGTCCTACACCAACTACGAACACATTTTCTATCACGTACGCCTATTAAAGACGAAGGAGCCAATCAGAGTAGATATGGGGCGGGGCACCCTCAAAAGGTGACAATTTTAACATGCTAAAAAAAAAATCTGTGGGGTATTTTGAGCTAAAACTTCACATACATACTCTGGGGACATCCAAAACCCCATTATAGGACCCCTTTAAATAAAATATCCCTTTGGAGTTTGAGCTTTGTAACTTGCAGATCTTTTTTATGCTCAAACAGCAACATTACACAGTAAATAAAGTTAAAAAAATGGAAAAGCATACTAGGACCCCTTTAAAAACGCATGTCTGAAATGTGTAAAAACGGCTGTGTGTGTTTCAGCAACAAACGCAGGATGCGCCGCATGCGTCTGATCTGCACCGGTTCATCGCCGAATGCACCGACACACCGACCTCTGGAAACTTCCACTGTCCCGAGCCGTCCACCTGTTCACTCTTCTGCTGCTTCAGCTAGTGTGTGTGTGTGTGTGTGGACGGACATGCACTCCTATGTTTGTTAAGATAAACTTGTTTTAATTCCCTTGTTTTATATTTAAATCCGTTATAATTAATGAGCAGACTGTGTTTGCATATTCATGAGCATCTCGGCCAGAACAGGTCAGGTGACCCGAGGAGGTACAGCACACAAACTAACACAACGCGTTTCAGGTGTTTAGAGGAATCTCAGTCAACAACAACATGTCCAGGTCAGATTTCAGAAAGAAAGATGGAAAGAAAAAAATATTATGGGATTTTAAAAAAAATGTAATCCTTTTTTAGACCATTATGATGTTTTGCTTTGTGAGATTATTTTCATGACATTTAAAATAAAAGTTTTTATTAATTTATTATTATTTATTTAAAAAAAATGTATTACTGTATTACAATAAAAAAATACTGGAATTATTTTTCAATTTAAATATGCATAAATTTAAGATTTTAAAATTCAAATGGAAAGTACAACAAGTACGTGACACAAATAGTTTTGAGAGATTTTGTCATGAAAATAATGTCACGATGCAAAAACATAGACGTGTTTTCTGACGTGTAGTTCTTGTTTCTCCTTGATTTCCGGTTGAAATATGACCTGCATGTTTTCTTGCACACACAAGAACAACTTTATATTTCAGGTGTTTTGGTGAATCTCGTGATAAAATGTCCAGGTCACATTTCACCCTAAAAACACAAGCAAAAAAAATAAGAAGTTATATTTTGATTTTTTTTTTTTTTTTTTTTAAAAAGCCTTTTTTGGGACCATTATGATTCTTAATTGCTGGAATTATTTTCCTTTTAAAATCTGTATAAACATAAGTTGCAGATTCAAATACGAGATGCATAAAAATAATTTGAGAGAAAATGAAACCCATTTGTAATGTATATGTCACAATGCAACAAATATTAATCGGCTTTGTTTTCTTATATGCAAAATGATGTTTATTTTAAATAAGCATAAATTGAATAATACTACACCATGACATTCTGTTTAAAAAACAAAAACAAAAAACGTTTGTAATTTATTTGAACAGGGTTAATCTATTTTAAAATGGTTGATTATTTGTGTAATGAAAATAATTTTTAGGTTGAAAAACGACCTGCACGTTTTCGTCAGAATCACCTGATCATTTTTATTCCGTTCATACGCTTTCATATTGCCGGCTATGACCACATCTGATTCTATGCTTTTTCAGAAAATACGTTTTTAAATGTGTTTTGTGAATATATAGATATTATAATGCTTATGTTTATAAGCACAGTAGGATATTTGTGCTTTATTGGCATCATATGGAGGATAATGCCACATTCTGACGCTCTTTCTGTGCTTTGTTTCAGATTTCTCTAGTGTGTGTGTGTGTGTGTGTGTGAATGTGGTTTACAGGAAGCATAGCTTGCAGGTTTGTCATGAATATTAATGTGGGTGGTGTATTTTATCTGTCTCCAGTGCTTTTCCTCCTTCAGCGTGTCTCACACACACACACACACACACACACACACACACACACACACACATTGCTGTTTGGAGAAGCCCTGGGCATCTAGAGAGGGTTTTCCCTGTGTTATTGACACACACGGGTCAGTCCATCAGGGAGTCACTCGAGCGGTGAAGCTTTGAGTGTGTTCTGTGTGTTCAGAGGTGTGTGTGTGTGTTTGTGCTCAGTAGATGATAATATTGTCTTGAAATGACTTCTAATGCTTCATTAGATTCATTACTAGTAATGGAGAAAGCATAAGCAGTGGTTATGAATGAGGGACCTGGTCACTACAGGACAGAAAGGGAACAAACAGTCATTATTATGATTATTGTAGGTTATTTATGAGCTGTCAGTATAGCATATTTATGATATTCGTTATGGACTTTTCTAATAATCATCCTCAGCTTTTGGCAGTTTAATATCACATCCATTCAGATTTATTGCTCTGAAAGAGAGACTTGAATTAGATTCATTGTGTTTGTTGTGAGGAAGATGCTGTTTTTGCCTTGATATTATTGTTTCTATTCAGGATGAATTGTTGGTGTGGTTTCATGATTATTGTGATATGTTTACTGCTGTTTTAATGAGATCTAAATTATTTAAAATGCTGTATTTTGTTTTATTTTTTTACATTTATTGTATGTAACTGTAAGCTGAGATGCTTTTGGTCACATCTTTAATTTAAAGCCTCAGATAGTGACACTCATTTTTATCAGATGGATTTTTTTTTTTTTTTTACAATGCACAGTTTTGCACATATTTTTTGTTCATAATTTATTTGGAGCGATTGAATGTGTATCTTTAATTTAAAACGGTTGATTCATATGCACAGATTTGATTTCTCAGACACGTTGTAACACTTAACACATCTGTGAATGTCAACATCGAACATCTGCCAGTTTTATGGATTAAATCACTGAAGCTTCTTCTGTTCGTGTAATTGTGTCTCCACTCTTCAGTTATACACCCTGACATGCATCAGTGATCATAACTGAGGAGATAATATAAGGCAATTAGACATTTTATTGTTGATGTTGTTGTTGTTTATTGTTAATATTATTTTCAGTTTATCAGCATGGGCTTAAATCTATGACCTCATTAATAGATAATTATTTAGTTTTTTCAGCAACAACAAAAAAATGAAATGAATGAAACTGTTCATAGTGAATGTGTCTGTCAGTCATATAGATTATTTTCTGGTGCTTTTAGGGTGTTTTTGTCTTTTTGAAGTTGGACAGATCAATATTGTTCAAAATTTCCCCTTTGGTGTTTCATCTGAAAAAAGAAGTTTAGACGGGTTTGGAACAACGTGATGGTGAGCAAATTATTTCATTTTTCACACACGCACACACACACACACACACACACACACGCATTTATACAGTATATATATATATACATACATATAAATTAATAATATACTATATAAATTAATTGAAAGATATTAAATTCATTTTGTCATTACAGATGCCTTGACTCATTTCTAAACTTATAACAATAGTTTTTAGTATAATATAATTAAAATAAGTCATACTAGTAGTAATTCTGTATGCTATATTACTAATAATTCTGCTGCCCAATGGTTACGTTTTTATTTTAATATAATTAATTTAGTAATTTTAGTAATAATATTCAGTAGTCATTCTGTGTGCTGTATGGACTTGGCGTTTCAACGTTCATCAGCGTCGTAAATCCTGCAAAGTTTTTCATATTTTCATTTTCCCAAAAAAAATCTACAATTATAAAACTAAACTTTGTATTATAATACCTTTTCATCAAATTACAAAATACTAGTTAGCGATTTTTGTCTTCTATGATTCTTTCTGATTTCTTTCCTCTGTTGAACACAAAAGCAGATATTTTGAAGAATATCAGTAACCAAACATAGTGTTATTATTATTATTGTTATACGGTTAGTCAATGGTGTCCATCAATTGTTTAATCACCAACATTCTTCAAAATATCTTCTTTTGTGTTCAGCAGAAGAAAGAAACAACATAAGGGTGAATAAATGATAACAGGATTTTCATTTTTAGGTGAACTGTCCCTTTAAGAGCAGGTGTGTCGTATTGATATAGTGTGTGTCCACCAGATGGCGCAGTGAACATCATACACCAGCGCTTCAGTTCATTTACTAACGTCAGAAGAAAGAAAGAAATGAGACTACAGAGGGAGGAGTGGCTGTGAATGTAGAGCCAGACGACTGAAGAAAACAGACACAATAAAAATGACATTGATAAATGAAAGCTGGCAAACCTTTCGAATGCCTCTACGCTTCAGTCACACAGAACACAGATCTACATTTGTTTTCAAAAGGCAAAGCTAGTTATGAAGACATCAATTCATGTATCTACTTTCAGTTTGAGAAGATAAGCACACATAGAGTCTCATATCCTGGGAGAAATGACCTTTTAGATGCAGTAGACGAGTGATTTGATCGGACTGGTTCTCTTAACACTGACATGCATTATTGAGTGCAGAAGAAGCACAATCGACCCTCAGATGGAGTGAGTCGAGTCCCAGGAGAGAAGAGCCGTGTACCTCAGTGTCCTGCAGTAAATGAGTCCTGTTACCTGTCAGTCTGACACCTGAGGCCTGAATATTTCATGCAAACGCTGTTGGTTGCAGGCGCTCTCCTGAAGAGGGTTTAAAAGACGGAGAAGGACCTTGACTGAAACCTCTTTGAGTCTTTTGAGTTTTCTCACCGTCCTTGAGCCTAAAAGTGGGCCAAAGGGTCATGCATTACTAAAGATGTGGAGAATAAGAGGTGTGTGTGCGTGTGCGCGCGCGGTGTGTGTGTGTGTGTGTGTGTGTGTGTGTGTGTGTGTGTGTGTGTGTGAATCCGCTGACCTGAAAGGACAAGAACCACCTGCATTACAATAGAAAAAAATGTGCAACAGTGTCATACATCATTCTAGTCCATGTAAAAATCTGTTTTTATATTACAGTTTTTACCATTTTACTGCCAGCCACACTATTCATTCCTATGGGATGTTCAGTAATTAACGAAATATGATTTATGAGGTGAAGAATTTCCAGTATGGGATTTTTGTTTAATAAATCTATAAATAAACTTTTGTAGGAATGTCCTGGTTTAAATGACATTGGACAACAATTTTATTCAGAAATGTAATTTATGGGCATTTTATATTCCTGGGGAAATTCTAAAATATAAAATGCAAAGATATTATATAATTGTTTATATATAATTAAATTATTGTATTTGATATAATTTTATATTATTTATTTATTTATAGGCTACTAATTTGCCATTAAAATAGCCTTTGCTGCTAATATGCAATATAATAAACATGATAATTTATGTAGCCTACTGTAAATACACAATTAAACCGTAAATTCTCTAAGCTCTGTTGGTTCCTGTTGCTCACTCAGAAACAAAAGTCTTGAGAAGGCAAAAGTAACCAAGAGAGTTTAGTAAAGGGTCAGTTAAAAGACACGCTTTATCACCCTGTGGATACACATAAACTTAATCATAGATGACATTTATTAGATATATATCTAATGGCTAATGTACCAAGACCTCATAATGTAATTAAAGCATCGCTATAATGGTATTTACTCATTATATTTCCTTTCTCGTATAATGTTGTCGGGCGCACGATGCGTGCTCGAGCGTGTGTTTCATTAGGGTTCAGAAGCTGAATGTTAATCAGGTGCAGTGCCGTCATGTTCGTGTCTCCAGGGTAACCGTGCTGCAGCTTGTGTGTGTGTGTGCCATTTGCATGCGCTGCCGTATCCATCCAGCTAAGAGCCTTTGTGTGTGTGTATGTGTGCTGTGTGCTGTGTGCTGTGGGTGGGTGGATGGGTGTGTGCGCGCAAAATGCCGACACACTCCCAGTCCATCTGCGTGGTTTTTCTGGAGTGATTTGCGTTTTGTGTATGTGTGTAAGAGAGGTGATTCTTAATGATTTACTTGTTAAATAGCTGCCTGTATTTTAGTGCCTGATAAGTATGTTCACATGCACTAATTTTCACAAATCCTAATTATTCTATCCGACTTCAAATCCTTAAAGGTACAGTAAGCTATTTCTGGAAAATGCTGTTGAAAGTTGATCTGAAAGCACCATTATAAACTTGTAGCCAATCGGCAGTAGGGGGCGTGTCCACTCATGGTGGGGGAGGAGAGAGAGACAATCAGCAGTAGGGGGCGTGTCCACTCATGTTGGAGGAGGAGCAGATGAGCCAATCAGTAGTAGGGGTTGTGTCCACTCATGATGGGGGAGGAGAGAGTAAGCCAATCAGTAGTAGGGGGCGTGTCCACTCATGATGGAGGAGGAGAGAGAGACAATCAGCAGTAGGGGGAGTGTCCACTCATGCTGGAGGAGGAGAAGGTGAGCCAATCAGTAGTAGGGGGTGTGTCCACTCATGATGGGGGAGGAGAGAGTAAGCCAATCAGCAGTAGGGGGCATGTCCACTCATGTTGGAGGAGGAGAAGGTGAGCCAATCAGTAGTAGGGGTTGTGTCCACTCATGATGGGGGAGGAGAGAGTAAGCCAATCAGTAGTAGGGGGCGTGTCCACTCATGATGGAGGAGGAGAGAGAGACAATAAGCAGTAGGGGGCGTGTCCACACATGCTGGAGGAGGAGAAGGTGAGCCAATCAGTAGTAGGGGGTGTGTCCACTCATGATGGGGGAGGAGAGAGTAAGCCAATCAGCAGTAGGGGGCATGTCCACTCATGTTGGAGGAGGAGAAGGTGAGCCAATCAGTAGTAGGGGTTGTGTCCACTCATGATGGGGGAGGAGAGAGTAAGCCAATCAGTAGTAGCGGGCATGTCCACTCATGCTGGAGGAGAAGGTGAGCCAATCAGTAGTAGGGGTGTGTCCACTCATAATGGGGGAGGAGAAAGTGAGCCAATCAGCAGTAGGGGGCATTTCCATTCATGATGGGGGAGGAGAGAGAGCAAGAGGGAAATTTGGGGTGTGTTCACACTTATAATTTGGATCGCTCGAGCTAAATGCGCTCGCTACATGTGCGTAGCCTACACATGATGGTATTTTGACCAGCTGAAAACTCATGAAGAGCTTATTAAATCTTTAAATTTGTCAAAACAGCGTTAAGAATCCCTCTACCAAAATGTGATGGGCAACATCGTGACTATGACCAGAAAAAACAGATACGCTTACAGGTCATTTACATGTCTTTGGTCCATGTTGCGTTCACATTTCAGTCGAACCGCACGAGAGTTCGTTTGGAAGCGAAGCGAGACTCATCTTGTTTAGTGGCACCAGGTTTCAGATGGCAGCGTTCACACACTTACAGCACTAACAGAGCAATCACACCAGAGTTCGTTTTAATCCAACCAAACATGCCAAGTGTGAAAAAAACTGGCTAAGAGACATTACGAAAGAAAAACTCAGAGGAATATCACTGGAAAAAGAAGGGTTATGATTAGAGAAGAGCTTTAGGATCATTTACATTTTTCAGTCCTGGAGAGACTGAAGCGGTAAGGCCTGATTCAAGCATTTACATGCTCATTTTTTCCCTATTGATGGTATTATTCCAGGTCTACACCATCCCTTCATTGGTATCGAGCTCAGTCGGATGGATTTGAGACTTTAACATGAAGCCTTTACAGTCCGATCGAGCCATCCATCCAAACACACTATTTGGTTGCATGTAAATGTGGTTAGTGAGACATTTTCTGTGCCTTTGCTTTCAGAAGTAAACTTATTTTCCTATAGTTCTGAGTCATGAACCAAACCAACCTCAGAGATGAACCATTGAACACAAGAGAACAAAATTAGAAAAGAGAACAAAATTAGAAGCAAAAAGGTGTTTGAAAATCATAAGTTCTTATATGAAAGATTGTGAATGACATTACTGAAAGAAACTTTTTGCCATTCACACCTAGAACTATATTATCGTACAGCAATGGACGATAACGTAGATAACGATGCAGTTTTGTTTCGTCTGTTGCTTTAAATGCTCAAGCTCTTTAAAGACCGGTGGATTCTGATTGGCTGCCAATATTGTTATCATTCATCAGCAGGATGATATCATTAATCTGTGTCTTAGTTGTGTGGACTTCCCTATTCTCTTAAAATTAGACTTTAGTTGTAGTTATCGTTCATTCTTAGAGTGAATGGGCCTTTACAGCCATTGATTAAAAGTATGCTTTTAATTTGCTGAATGAATTTGATGGCTAAACTGTTTTATAAAAATATAAATACATTGACTTTGACGTCACATAATTTCAGTTATTTACATGGTAAAATCGGTTTGTCTGAGTAGAAAACGAATAGGATTTCACTTCTGGAACTGGATTGTTTTGCTCTCTGAACTTCTGCTCTGAAGTTTCTGGATCCAGGTTTTTCTGGAGTGTTTGTTCCTGTCTGCTTTCACGGCATGTTTGCTAGCTGGGGCTTGTGTTTTTGTGCAAGTGTGTGTTTGACGCGGTGCCAGTGTTCTTGAGCTGTGTTGCCCAGCTGCAGGGCCCATCGCTGGTATTGGGGAAAAACAATCAGATAAATAGCATAGGAAGCGAGTGGCGGCTCATATGCTCCGCCCCTTCCTGCCGGTTCAGGACGGTCCCCTACCGCAAGGGTCAGGATATTTCCTCCCTTTGTGTGCTCCCAAAATGTCCATCACCAACACACTAAGGTCTGAGGTCTGCTCTCTCTAAAATGTCACCCTTTATTTTGCCTGGGCGCTGCTGTGCTGTTGCTAAGCATGAGGTCATCGCATGACTCCAAAAGCACTGTGATGTCCTAGTTCCGTTGACATCCAACAAATCCAACCTGGACAACCTTGTGAAAACAGACACAAAATAAAACGTCAGATATACAGTCAAACCAAAAATTATTCAGACACCAGATATCATTTTTAATTGCTATATTTTTACTAGTGGGTGCAGGACACTATAGTTAATTTATGTTAGTGAGGATAGCAAAATAAAGTAAACTGTAACATATCATACCCAAAAATGATTCATACTGTGGAGTACCAGGAACATGTATAAACATTTGGGACCAAAAATGATTCAGACACTTTGACCTGACCATGTTTTGCTGAAGTGTTTTTCTTTAATTGCTAATACGACCTTTTTACACCACAGACTGAACAAAATGAAACATTGCTTGGTCATTTTTTGACAGATATTCAACCTAATTCATGTGTGAGACAGTCTAACAGAAATACTGCCTAAACCAGTGAAATATCAACTGATTTGATAACTCTGAGTTCTTATCATATTTTATTACCATTTTCTAAACTTGAATAAACAGTGATGTGAGAAAATGTTGAAGGTGTCTGAATAAATTTAGGTTCGACTGTATAACTATATATGCAACGTATTCAAATGAAATTCATACTGACTCATGGGACCTGGCAGAAACCACAGAGAATAAACAAGAATAAACGCTTCTGCTAGAGGAACATTTACACGCAGCTTTGTTTATCAGACAAGCAGAGCATCGCGAGACACAGAGGCAGACAGACGAAAGCCCTCCCTGTGTCTCGCCCAGAGAAAGCAAGACAAAGACTTGTATGAGAGCAGCAGCAGTCTGAAGCTCACGAGCAAACGCTACCAAAACACATTCAGATATTAGGACAAATGTGTTTTGATCCCTCTGTCGACATACAAACTGATCACTGGTGGAGTGAGGTGAGAACAGGTGTCGTATAGCTGTTAGCTAAATAAATCCAAACAGAGATGTCCCTCATGTTGCCCCAACGTGTCTTGATTTGCCATTTTATCCTACTGTGGTTTAATATTTTATCTGGATAGATTAGTGGTTTTAAACTAGTGGGTTGCAACACAAAAATGTGTAGCAGGTTTGTTCACGGTGAGCATGAGATAAGTGTAAATAATACAATATGGCTAACAATACATCCATGCAGAGTTAGGATGGCAAAGTAAATAGGTGTGGCGAATTTTAAAAGGGAGGATAAAATGCTGCCCAAATCCCATCAATAGTCAGATTTCCTGTTCAGCTGGATTCATTTTAATAATTTTGTATAGATTTGGGCCATATTTTGCATTGGGTCACAATCTGATGCAGCAAAACAGTAGCTCACTGAAAAAAAATTAGGCTATATGATCAAGTCAAGTCAAGTCAAGTCAAGTCAAATATATTTATATAGCGCTTTTCACAATACAGATTGTATCAAAGCTGCTTCACAGTATCAATCAAAACAACTTAATGTTTGTTTATTACTGGAAAAAAGACATCCAAGTTTGGTAGAGCTGATCAATGGTATGATTGGTTAATTAATTTGAATATCCCCAACTGAGCAAGCCTAAGGCATGATCAATAAGTTATGACAACATATGTTTTTACATTGCTTTAACTCATCAAAATAAGTTAAGCAATTTTTTTTTATATAGCCTAAGTTATACAAGATTCAACAAGTCAGTTTAATGTAATTTAAGTTGAAATGACTTACATTTTTAGGCAGCAACTTTTTTACAGTGTCTAAACTCAGTTATTTTGTATCATTAATATAGTATTATAGTTTTTGTTAATATGTTGATACATATAAAGTTTTAGTAAATTTGTGTTTTGTAATTTTTATTAGTTTTTAAAAATATTTTATTTCAGTATTACTTAGTTATCTTAATGCTTCAACTTAAACTAAACAAAAATGATAATCAATGTTGCCTTTGCAACTACATTAAACAAAAATAAGTTAACGTTTTCATTATATTTTGCTAAACGAACATGTTTTTTTATTGCTTTTAAGTTTTAGTTACTGATATTAACCCAGCCCTGTGTGTGTGTCTCTCTCTTGAGTGCACAAGTGAAAGTGTAAAGAAACGGCGGGAACACGGGCGTGGGGGGCAGGGGCTCGCATTGGGGTCCGGGGCAGAAGAAAAGAAGAGGGATATGGCGCGTAAAGAACGGGAGAAAGAAAGAACGCGGGGTGGCCTGTGCGATGACATCATCCCTCATTTGCATAAATCTCAGTCTGAGCGCTGATTGGTCACTGGCGGGAGAAACCGAAGCCGCTCGCGCTTTTCATCCTTTTCAATGCTTTCTCTCTCTCGCCCGGTATCGTGTGCGCGTGCGTGCGCGGATCGCCCAGCGTCGTTTCATTCTCTGCTGCCAGGAGGAGACGCGCGCATCTCTTTATCGCCGGTAGACAGTCAGTCAGAGAGCTTCACGCAGTCTCTGTCAGAGCTTCACTCTACTGGTTTATATCTCAACATTTGTTGCCGGTTTCGTCTCGATTCACAGCCCTGACCACCGGCGTTCCGCTTGGAAAGAAACGGGAGGAGACGCGAGTACCGACTGGGCGTTGCTGGAGGAAAAGCGCTTTAAAATTCGGTAAGATTCCACCCTAGAAAAAAATGCGGTGATTCATTAAAAGTGTTTTTCACTGTGCCAGAACGAATTAATAAATGTCAGTGTCAATTTAACAGATGCATTTCATTCAACAGCATGATTTACGACTGAATGCATTGATATGTAAATGAATATTTATGAGTTCTTGTTCACATCGGTCATTATAATAGAAGTGCCGGCGGAATAGCCTAAATGAGATCATCAGATGAAAATGCCACTGAAGCGATCAGGTTTCACACCGGTTTGATTTATAGGCTTAAATCTATCGCACGCAACCTGTTTGGTTGTTTTAGCTGTTTTAATGCGTGTTAAACGGCATATATTGCCTTCTTTTATTCCGCGTTGCCTTGTTCATCCTTTCAGTCCGTTTCAATGGTGGATGTCTGGGCGGTGACGCCAAACCCACTCGTGCTGTGGCCGAATTTAATCACGGACAGTCCTTCAGAAAACATGTAGGGCTGACAGAAGATGATATAGAAAATTTAATACAGTTTTCATGAGTGTTATGTTTTTTTTTTGTGTGTGTGGAGTGAAACTTTCCGCTCGTCCGTTTACTCGAGCTCTTTTGTTCTACGCCTCCTCCACCCGCCCGCTCCACATACAATTCACACACCCGCTCGCCGCTCCATACACAATATATTCACACACCCGCTACATACACCATTTATTCACACACCCGGTACCTACATATGACCCGGTCTATTCTTCGGTCTATAGCAGTATAATATAGTATAAAAACCATAGGCTACCGACTGAATGTGCCGGTATATGAAGGCTTTATTGGCTACTGGATTGTATCAGAATTTAAATATATTTACATATTTAATCCATACAAGTATGTCTGTATCTGCTTTTTAAGTAAAACAAAACTCAACATGACCTCATGCAGGCTTAAAAATAAACGTTCCAAATGTGGAGTTTTCGCAGTGATTCCATAGAACCATTTTTAGTTCCCCAAAGAACCTTTCATGTAAAAGAAGAGCCATTCTTTTCTTAGTTTGAAGAACATTTTTAACATCAAACGAATCCTTTTCCACTATAAAGAGCCTTTTGAGCAGTGGAAAGATTCCATGAATGTTAAAGGTGTTTCATGGAACCATCAACGCTGATAAAGACGAGTGTAACGATACCGCAGAAATTAATTAAGGGACGCAACCTTCCTAAATATACGCCCGCTGGTGCAGTTTTCCTGTCTACACCCTGTTCATTTATACGAGATACAGACCACAGTTAACAACCAGCAGCTCGATATCATCCAATAGACTACTGTGAAGTATTGATATTTCTGCATAAAAAACAAACAGGAGCGATTAATCTGACTGCATTATTTTTTTAGAAATGTACTTTGAATTTAGAGAGGATGCCGGGTGACCTCTTTGCACAGGGGTATTTTTTCGCTCTATGTTGGTATTTTCATTGTTTAGGGCCAGTGAAAATCAACAGGGTGTTTTCTTGGCGTTGCTTTCTTCTCAAATCACTACGCAATGTGAGTCAAAATGAAGCGTTTCGCAGCAGGTGCAGGTTGGTTTGGCTTCTTCATGCTGCTAAATCTTGGCTTTGTAAGTCAGTTCATCCTATTGTCTTGCTTAATAGTTCCCTTCTCTCTTCTCTGCAAACAAAAGGTTTAAGACGGATGCCTCGACCCCCTGATGCGTTCATCTCACAGCTCCAGATCTATCTCTTCTGCTTTTGTTTGAGATATTGTATATCATTTTAGGGAGGATTAACTATTCTAGTAATACAGACTATTTTAAGATGTCAGTGTATATGAATTCAGAATATGCTAGGGCAAATCTCTCTAATCATTTCAGATCCATTTTTGTTCCAGTGTCATTGTTCTGTCATATTATGATCCCGATACAATGCTGTGGCTGTCTAACTCCGGCCTACAGGGATTAGGCTCTTGGGGGGTCGGCATTGCCAGCAATTACAAATGTGTCATGGCATGATGGGTAGTGTGACTGTATGAGGAACGGGGGGTGGGATTGGCTCTGGCTTTGCTAGAGAACAATTTACAGCAAATGACATCAGAAAGGTCAGATCCTTGTATAAGAATATCTAAAGTGACATAAGAGAATGTGACTAATATGCGTAATCTGGCCCACCAACATTCGCTTGCTCACTGTACACTCTTAAAAATAAAGGTTCTTATTGGTAACGTTGGTTCCATGAAGAACCTTTAAGGTTCCACTGAAGTGCCTTGGAACACGCAGCTTTGTATGATGCGTTGACGTTTTCAACTGAAACAGTGAGCTAAGGCAGGACATATTGAATGGCCCCTCCCCCTTTTCAAATAGCCAATAGCGTTTAATTTACCTCATACTTGACAGCACAATGGAAGCGAATCCGAGCGCTGATGATACGTTGGATTCAATAGTAGAGGAGTGAATAAATTCTAGCCATTTCAATCTTAACCAACATACAGTTGGAAAACTAAATAAAACTCAAGTGTTTGAGCAACCGAACACACATCTCCAACCCATATTGCTCTGTGACATGTCAACGGTCGCTTTGGCCAGGTGGTATTTATAGCTTAGGGGCGGAGCTTTAGGACACACCTAGCCAATATTCGGGCAACGTATTTAAGCGTCGGTCGGCTTAGTTTTTCGTTGTGTTCCGCACCGTTGGCTCTAGTCGGACGTCATCTTGTTTTTTTTGTTGCGATTTAGCATGTAGAATTGGCGTCGGGCCATCGGTGAGAGAGAGAACTCTGATTGGCTGTTCAGAGAAGAGAATAAAATTGAAAGTGATGAAAGCGAGCAAAGAATTGAAGACTGTACAGACAGAAGACTGTTATGATTTTACGTCATCTTACCAGAGCATTCGAATACTTCGTAATAAATGAGCCGACTGGAATGAAGAAAGTGATCAGCGTGATTGACATTCAAAAGGATAAGCAAACGCTGCTTTGTTTAGGGTTTGTATATCTGCAGTCCTAGTTTCGGCTGATGAAAATAGACTATTGATACCTGCTGATATAGACATTTACTTTCGCACATGCTTGTTGACAGTCGCCTTTAGTCTTTTTGATGTTTTCAAGCGCAGCTTTTTGGCAGAGACACAGCCAGCGAGAGGCGACAACACAATCAGCTTTCGTCACCGCTAGTGCTTGGACGTCGTCTTGGTGTGTATGGGGCTTTACATCCATGGAACAATCCGAAGGTTCTAAATATGGTTCTTTAGATTCTTAATTTTCTTCACACTGGTTCTTTTAAGAACTGTTCACTGAAATGTTCTTTTAGGAACCAAAAATGGTTCGGTTACACTTTGTTTTAAGGTGACGTAGTTACACTGTACTCACTCAAATAAGTACTGAGTAGTAATATTAATAAACTACATGTACTTACTATAGAGTTACGGTTAGGTTTTATTTACTTTAGGGTTATTTACTTGTAATTTACTTGCATAATTTACTGTTATTACTATACTAAGTCCATGTAGTAACGTTTAACAATGCCACCTTAAAATTTCCAATGGTTCATCTATTGCATACGAAAACACTATTTTGGAGCCTTTATATTTGAAAGTGTAGTGAACACTTACTGTTGTCCCAAGAGGAAGTTACAGTGGTTTTCCTGTGTCATCTGTCGTTTTCTGATAATTCTCCCTCCTCCGGTAAAGATAGCACTCTTGGGGCAGAGCAGTTGTCAGAGGACAGTTGGCTCTGTTTGGATGGGATATTGTGTTGCAGCTGTGGTATTCTGCAGGGTTCGGTGTGCTTTTTTGGGGTGTGTTTTGTGGTTACGGTTCAGCTTTCTGTAAACATGTCTGCTGTGCAGTTGTAGCACTCTTGCTGTGTTAATCTCTGTCTGAGGCAACATTATATCCGAGCAGACATGCAGTCCTGTCTTGATGCATTTTGGTCCTTTGTTCTGGTCTTGGCAGATGTCACTCAGTGAATGGCGTCTTTAAGAGTGTCACTGATTTCATGGGGTGAGGCAATTTACTAATGGATGTATCGACCCCGCTGCATTTATAAAGGTTAAAGTTCACATACAGTGTCTGAAAGTACATATTAAAATAATCCTGAAAACTAGGTGCCGTAGGCCTCCATGCAGTGGAAAATATCAACCTACGTTATAAAGGTATGAGGCTAATTTTCCTTCAGCATCCAGTTTAAAGTGTCCATAAAATCTAACTTGGATGTATCCGAGTAAAAATAAACGTAAGTTTTATGAACAACGCTTTGTGCCAGCATTGTGTGTTTTGAGTGGTTGCATCTCAATTTTCTATAATATTCTGGTCTTCAATATATGCCTGTTTTTTTTGTTTTTTTTTACATCAATCTATGTTTTTTCAGTTGTTTGAGGAAAAATAGTCCAGTAATCTTATATGCTTTTTGAGTTTCAGAAGGGATCTCAATGTCTCAAATTGTGCTCAAGATGACAAATCATTAAGGACTCAAACATTTCTCATCAAATTATTCCAAGATCATGATCTGAGCAGCTGTCCACATGATTTTTATTGGTAAGTTTTTACAATTAGGTCCCATTAGTGCATTAACTAACATTAAATAACCAGCAACACAATTTTTTGCAGTATTTATTCATCTTTGTTAATAAATACACAACTGTCCTTTGTTGTCCATGCTAGTTTTTTAAATAATATTAGCAACTTTTGTTTTAGTCAAATGAAATCAAAATGAAGTAAAATTAGTCTATAGTTAGTTTTCTCTACACTGTTAACCCTTGCTGTAAAAAAGGTCAAATTCTGACAGTATCATACCATTTTCCATTAAAACAGTAATCTACCGTAGAAAACAATGCATTCTTGGTTATATTTGTCGTTTTTTTGGGGTTATATTTGTCGAGAAAATATCCTACGGGAATATACTGTGAATTAACAGCGCTCAAAGTCGACACTCAGAGACTGTTTTCCCAATCACACCCTATACCCTCATTCACTATTCCCTGCATTAGTTCACTAATATAGTCCACTTGATTGAAAAGAAGCAAGCAGAATTAGTAAGCACCTGATAAGCTCTGTTTCTTTGGTTGTGCATGATGTGTTAAAAAAATTATCATTGTAACTCATTACTGTAGTTTCACAGTGATGGTACTGTAACACTTTTGATACAGGATTAAACTCTGAATGAGATTAGTGAATGATCAGGCTCTATAAGGATTTTGTCATCATAACTAAAATTTGTAATATAATAATTCACAAACCATGTGTGTATGCACAAGTGTTGCTTGCATAAACACAGTTCAAGCAGCAAGAGAAAAACTAATGTTAAAAATCAAGGGTCAGCATCCCAACTAAAGCAAACACTGATCTCTATAATGGTGACTTCAAACCAAACCATCACTTAATTATCTCACTGCTACAATTTTACTTTTTACTCTTTGTAGTGTGGATTTTCTTGTTGGGTTGAAAGGGTTAACAGTGTAAGATAAAAAGACACCCACAAAATGTATTTTAACAGTTATAAACTGTAAGTTATAAAACAGGTATATACTGGCAACACTGTTGTGTACTGTAAGATTTAGTTTTTTGGGTCACCATTGTGCTGAAGAGTAGAGCCTGTGCTTCAGTCCAGGACAAACATTGTTGATATGCTGTGTGTTGCTTTTTTTGCAAACACATGTTGTTGGGACTGTTCCAGTGGAAATCCTTTTATGTACAATATCTGTTAGTGGTTTCAAATGAAATACGTTCACAGTAATACTTTGCTCACATTATCAGTGCTTTATAAATTTTAGTTAATACATTCAAATGGCAGTTGGTCAATTTAAGGCAGTCGGTTTCTGCAAGTGAAATTAGTTAACTTGAGTTTTAATTTCAGTGTTGCTAGTATTTTACTGTAAAAAAGCCAGGTTAAGGTCTAACAGTGTAATGTAGTAAACTACGTCGCTGTCCGATGAAAACCGCGTATGTCCATTTTGCCGATTTTGAGATTTTTCGACTGATAGAATGTCCAGGTTCATTTCCGTATACAGTATGCTTCACATGTCTAAATGACCAATGAAAAGTTGTGAAATCATGTCATCTGATTTTCACGTATATTCATTTGGTGTCAAAGCTGTCAATCACACCGCGTATCTCCCGCCCTGAGGCATCTCGCAGGTCGCGTCTCTGGAAGCTCAGCATTGTATAGCCGAATAACTCTGTGAGGTAAAGTATCAGCAAATGTTTGTTTTTGACAAATGTTCAAGTTTATTATATATTCGCAATATATTCACAACTGTTATTTACCGGTAAATGGTCTAGACGAAGTAATTGTCACAGATTGATAACGTTACGGGTAAAAAGGCTAATACATGTTGGTTCGGAGTACTTTTTCGTTCATTTCGGAATGAAAGATGAAATGTAAAAAAAAGGGTGCAGCTTGTTTTTTTGTTTAAAAGAAAAAACAGAAATGGCTGTATTTTTTTGTAGGCTACATAGCACGCGCCGGCCCTGGGTTCAGCAATGAGTGTATTGATTCATTGTCCCTTAATAGTTTGCAAGAGACATTTAATAAACTGAGCGTATTTAATAAACTGAGACGTAGGCTATTTAATAAACTGAGCGTATTTAATAAACTGAGCGTATTTAATAAACTGAGACGTAGCCTATTCATCTGTCAATATGAAACGCGACTTGGCCATTCTAATTAATGATCGGAAGAACGCGTATCGACCACCGTTACTGTAAAATATGCACGTATGTCCATTTAAACTCGATTTTGGTCAAATGTGGATTATATCATTACACTGGCAAGACTATGGTTACATTTAAAGATGCCGTACCAAGTATGACACCGCTACGTTCAACTGCTTTTGAATTACGGTGTTTTTATCACTTCCTGAAAAGTAACCGTTTTGGACATACGTGAGTTTCATCGGGCAGCGACGACTAATGTTAACAAATTGAACCGTATTTTAGTGAAATCTTGTAATTATAGCTATTTATGTGAATTTTATTTCTAATAGTATGAGCGACATCTGAGAGGTTGATAGTTGCATGAAACAACCAGAACAATTACATTTCCTCTGGGATATTATTATTTAAAAGAGTTTTATCCAAATCAGCTTACAATGTATTTTAGCACAAAAACAGTCTGTTTCGAGCAACCGGGGGTGAATATTTTTGGTCAAAGCCACAACAGTAAAAGGAGAATCGCTTTTGCAGGATTTTGTACCAACAACCTTTGGATTTACCAGCTGAGATCAATGTTTGGTTGTATACAGCTTCATGAAGATTTGCATTTCTCCAACGGCATGTTATAAAGTTTTATTTGTTGAGTCAGAACAGAGGCTCAGAGTCCATCTGGAAGGTGCCGGTCAGCTGTGAACAGAAGGATAATCCTCTTATAGGTACAGTCATTTCCTGTAGTGTCACTTCCTCCTGTTTGCTGAAGGGCACGTTTATTGTCCAGTGCAGATGACGTTTGTGGCCATGCTGTCCCAAACAAACACACACTATCAGATGCCATTGATCGAATCCCCCACCAGCTGGACTTTATCAGCTCTTATGTAATCTGGCTCTTTAGCTTTTTTTGTGCTCACAGAAGATAATAGAATCGAGCAGCTCCTCAAATTACAAATTAGTTAAAAGGCCCCCTTGCGCCCAAACCTCCCAATTTCAGTATGTCCACATGTTCTGCTAATGCACTTCCCATCTGTCCTGCGACCACTGCACTTTCTCTTTCTGATCAATATCCTTCTCTTCTCATCTCATAATTTCTCCTCTAATTCTCTTCGCCAGGTGGCATGGTACACATGCTGGCGCACATATCTGGCCCGTGTCCTGTGTGCATCCCGTTGTGCGGGTGTCCATCGGCGGATCGCACAGGATTAGCATCATGCTTTGTCCCAAGTTAACAAGCTCTGTCATGTGTTAATCTCCCTGTCCCAGGGGACCGAGTTGGTCCGCCGCTGGTTGCAATGTTTCTCGCTGCGGTGGACAGAGGTGCTGGTCATGTGAACCTTCTCTGTCAGATGGATGCACAATTTCCAGAATTTTTTATTTGAACAGTTTTATTGCATTTCTGAAAACATTACAGTGTTGTTTTATGGGCCTTTTACAACCGATGCGTTCATGTTCACAAGCCACAAGACAGATTGAAGCAACATACAGTAGAACAGAAAAGTTATTAATTTGCTATGTCGTCTTAAAAGCGTGACTTTTATGGTACGAGATGCATGACATGACAAACAAAAATATCTGACTTTCATTCGGTCCAACCGGGAATTCCCAAAATCACAGATTTTGTGGCGGTAAATGCCAGAATTCGGTAGAATGCCTTATTTATGATGCTAGCTATACAATAGAAAAAGACCTTAATGTAGATAGAATGTTTATTTTGGCTTTCCCAATTTTGTTATGTTTTGCATTTAAACACTTTTTAACATCAAACATCATTATTTTTTTTATTCATGTATGTTTCTTTATCACACTAATGTGTAAATAACTTTAAGTAATACTGCATTTTTAAAATTATATACAGGCTAGAAAACAAAGTTTCTTGGGAGAAGGCAAAAGTTTTGCACACAAACTCGATGTTTCTTGGGGGAAGGCAAAAGTTTTGCACACAAACTCGATGTTTCTTGGGGGAAGGCAAAAGTTTTGCACACAAACTCGATGTTTCTTGGGAGAAGGCAAAAGTTTTGCACACAAACTCGATGTTTCTTGGGGGAAGGCAAAAGTTTTGTAATAGAGCACAATAGTTTTGGCGAGCAAACACAATAGCTTTTTCCATCACAATGTCCCCTTTAGGGATTTTAAAAGGGAGAGAAACGCAAAGTTTCTTGGGGTTCTTTTAGGTTTTGCAAGTTAACATACAATTTCTTGGGGGAAGGCAAAAGTTTTGAGTGCAAACACAAAGTTTCTTGGGGGTAATGAAAAAGTTTAGCAAGAGAGTGCAAAGTTTCTTTGGAGAAGGCAAAAGATTTGCGGTTTCTTGGGGGGGTTTTGGGCGAGAAAACACAATAGCTTTTTCCATCACAATGTGCCCTTTAGGGTCTCAGTACAAAACAGACAGAATGCAAGCACACATCCAGCACAAACGGCCTATAAGTGTCCCTTTTCAGGTCACTAATCTGTTGCATCTCAGACAGTCGTGGAGTGTGTCACTCCCAGGCATAGCATATGTTCCAGAAACCTTACGTAAATCTTCCTTACAGTACAGGGATTACCTGGATGCTGTCCAGGTGTCTGCCACAGGAGTAATTGGTGCCTCAGGCAGGAAAAGCTTCTTCAATCACTAGTTTAGTCTCGGTTTACCATTGGTTTTGTTTCCATCAAGTCCCCTGAGGGTAATGGTCTCAGAGTGGTTTCTTACAGCCTGACGTCACTACCTTCCTTTCCTCGCTCTGATTGCGGATTGCACCATTGAATGGGCAGATCTGTTTGTTTTTGTGTGTTGGACGGAGCGGCTTCCCAACCTTTGGCCAAGGGTGTTTTGGGAATGCGCTGGCCGAGATCGCAATCTCCACAGCGGGGGCAGTAAAGTGGCTTTTGTCAGCTTGGACAGCAGCGGTCCTGTCATGCGCCTCCTTGTGTTTCTATCCTCTTTTCACTCCTCCGCGAGGGCCACCACCCCAACAATCCCTTCTTTGGTGACTTGTTTCATTGCAATGCACCTCGGGCCGTCCAACTTCATCTCTGCGTGTGTGTGCCGTATAATGGGCTCAGTCAGAGTCATGTGATCGGCGTATAGAGAGGGAACCAGTATCTCCACACAGATGCGTCTAAGACGCCGTCCGCTCTTGAGTGCTATTATGTAATTGTGTTTGTGTTATGGACACCAACGTCCAATAGACTATTCATGGACTCATGAAAGCGGTTCTGTGACGCAGGCCTCAGTCACACTCAGTCAGTCTTTTAATTGTGCCGCTGTAGAGAAGTCTAGCATTATATGATAAATGGAGGGATTGAAGTACTGTTTTGTGATTAATTTTAGCAATGAACATTTTATTTAAAAAAAAACATGGTGAATATATATATATATATATTTTTCTGGCCATTGATTGTATTTTCTGATATCCATAAAATTAAACAAGAATTTTAAACCTGGCTTTCAATGATTTCTGTTTTGGAATGCAAATGAGTGCATATTTAATTAGATAATGCCTCATTTGCATATTTTTTTTCCTGGCCATTGAATGTATTTACTGATATCCGAATTAAAAAAAATGATTTCTGTTCTGTTTAATTTGATAATGCCTCATTTGCATACTTCAATGTAACGTTTCAGAAAACTTGTAATACTAAACAATATTTTTTTGTTGTTTTTTAATTTAATAACTCTTCAATTTAGACTGGGGTCATAAGATGATAAAATATTATTAAATGGAGAAAGAATGCTCGTAAAAAAACTTAATGAGGTGTTTTGTTTTGCTTAGATTTGAAGGAGGAAACAAAAACCTCTTCAATAACTAACAGTGAGCATAGCTATCAATTTACTAAGAAATTGTCATACATTTGATTTTTTTACCACTAATGTGCCCTGTAAATCAATTTATAGCGTTACTGTATTCGGTTACTCCCTGCTGTGGCTTTACATGGATTTTATTAGTATATGAGATTTGAGGTGAGGTTTTATTCTTGCTTTATTCTGAATGCTCAGAAGATGCCTGATAAATTTGATTACAGATTCTCACTCAAACCCTTTGACCTTTTACTTTTCAGACTACCGTGTTTCTTAACCAACAAACAGCCCTTTTCCCGCCCCGCCCCGGCAAGGAGCCCGGGTGCCCCTGTTTGTGGTGGTCCTTTCTGAATAGAGCCAGTGTTCCCTTGTTTTAGACTGATAGACAGGGGTTCAGGGAGACTTCTGCAACATCCGGGGGGCACGGGTGGGGGGGTCCGAGGGTGCATGAAGATGCTGTACTCAAAATAAAAATACTTATGCCTAAATATAAGATTTTTTAATTTGAATTATATATTAAAAAGTCCATCCATTTTTATTACAATTTTTTAACAAAACAAACAAATAATCTAAATGTGATGCATTGTCAGTCATACATACATTTCTGCACTCAAAAAATCATATTTGCGTTGGGAGAAATTGTACGTTTCAATAAATATCATCACATTAAGTTTATAAGTTAGTTTTATTAGTTATAAGTTAATTTATTAGTTAAAACTGTGTTTGCCAAATGTATGGAAAATATATATGGAATTCAAATGCATGAAAAACCTTACGCATTTTTTTAAGTGCAGTATTATCTGAGCGGAGGCACAATGGAGAATTGGCCGGACAGATTTGATATGTGAAATACTAAACTGTGGCAAATGACAAATTAGTCAGCCCTCTGAGTATACGCCAAATCAGAGGCCCGCCGCCAACAACGATGTCCCCAGTGCATGCAAACGGGCCAGGAGAAGCCATACGATTCATGCAGCATCTCGGCAGTGTGCAAATTTGTGCTTCATCTCGCACAATCTCTCCATTGATTGCGATTCAAGGGGGGTAAAAACATTTCCTATTGTGAGTTATTCCGATTTTTGCAGTATTCTTTTCTTCAGTTTTTAGACATGTGGGTTTGGCCCAGAGTGGCTAAAGCTAAGATGGCATTAGCCTGTTAGCACCTACTGTGCCGCAGTGGTAAGCTGATTGTGAGAAGCGAGCTTTGCACACAGGGGACTTTTTAAGGCACAATGCAGTACTTAGAAATGCATTTATGCATGCATGCATGCACATGGCTGTGTTGTGCATTGCCCTCAGATAAAGAGGCCAAAGTGCATTTTGCCGTTACAATGCGGCGGTGACCCGATTAGCATGAGAGTGATCTGCGGTTCAGTGGCGGGACAATTAAAAGACTGATGCGCCGTCGCTGGAGACCTGCCAAAAACACTGCTTCTAGAAGGTATGCAATGTTTGTTTACATCATATGTGGGTCTATCATATGTGGGTCTATGGGGGATGAGAGCTTCTCGCCCGGCTGCTGTTAAGAGTGGAGTCTTCCCTTCAGGAGCATTAGGATCCTGCACAGGGATTGGTTACGATAATTGGATGAGGCATTAAGCATGAGGAGTGTACAGGTTCGTCCCTGAGAGTGACGGAGTGTCGGTAAGAGGGTTTGTGCATAAGAAGGTTTGTAGGTACGATGGGTCTTATGTTTGTAAGGTCACAAAGCCACCATATTTACCTTTTCTGGTCGTTTTCTCTCCATCTCATGCTCCATAGAGCTGGGTTTTATATTAAATGACATCGTGTTTATCACAAATATTTTGTAGTACATTAGGTTTGTATCTTATTTTTACTCAAAGGCCCCCCATTTTCTAACACAATATTCGAAGGCCTCCACCATGTAGGTCCCTTATTTATTTAATACACCTATAGATACTTTGGGTATTTCTGCAGTAATTATGACAAAGCTCCTTGTTTTTAAATTTATTAACAATCTGGGAGCGCTGACACATTAACCACGATTCATTTTGGGATTTCAAAAGTTTCAAGACCTGTATGTTCTTCAATAAAAATTAGTTATTGAGCGATGATAAAAATAGATATGATTTCAATTTTTTATTCAGGTAAGAGATTAAACCTTTACTTTTTATTAGTCTACTTTGTAGGTCATCAGAAGTCAGATCCTCCCCCCAGAATTAGATGGACAGCATAGGCTACTGACCCCCCCGGGTCACTATTGTTTACATTTAGAGGAAGCTGTCTATATCCCTCAGCAGGATCATTAAGGTCATAAGGCCATGTGATGGTGAGTGTTTTCCTCTCGGAAGGAGGCTGTTTCACTCCTCTAATCTCTTCAGCTCTCCACCACCTGACGTTCTTGCATCTGATTCTCATATATCATTCCGAACTAGATCAATAGCAAGAGAAAAACAGTCAGAAGGGGTAGAGCGGATGCAACAAAGCCTGTATTTATAAGCAATATTAAAATAGAGAGATGTGATCTAGAGGAGGTGTTTTTCATCAGGGAAAACCACTTTTAAGCTCTCTGAGGTGGAAGTGATGTTGCATGTGGTTGAGTTTGTTTAAAAAGCTAAAACCTTTGATGTTCTTCATTACAAACTAATGCATTATTTAATCCGACCATAGTTACTTTTTGTGATTGCATAGTTGGGTTAATTTAGGCATCTAATAACATGGCAATTGCACTCGGATCCGTACCAAAATAATCAGTCCGAGATTGCCTGAACAAGGTCATCTTGGCCAGATTGAAAATGAACAATGTAGTGGTTCACTTTTGGTGAGAAAGCAAACCAACCCAACGAACCAAACTATCATAATTCATAATGGGAAATGTGGTGTGTAAAAAGCAGCACTGTCTGATTCTGAGCATGTTAGTTATTGCAGTTGAAAACTGAATCAAACCAAGACGAATATGTGTCATTGTAACAATTTAAGTCCCTGTTTTGGAACAAAGTGAACAATCTGCAGGTCTGAAAAATTGTCTCTATTGTTCATTTGCCACGTGAACAGTTGTTTTCAAGTCAATGTGGTCATTGTTAATGTCATCAAGTGCACAGTTCCTATCAGTAACCGATGGCCATAGATAGATCTCTGTCTAAGACATAATATATCTTTTCATGTCTATTTTCTCATATCTGGCAGCATATATGAATTGGGTTCTTTCCCCCGGGGCTTTCTCTCTCTTTTCCATTACTGTCTCTGTCCCCCTCCCCCAAGTTTCTCTCATTTGGGATGCTCAGCTGCCTGGACCATCTGTGTGAGGACTAACTGAGGAGATTTTGTAATGGGCAGAATGAGTCTGAGGGGTGGAGAAATGAATGTCGACCTCAGAAAAAAAAACCCCGGAAGATTCTGGAATATAATGAGGGCGAGGTGTCCGGTGAAACTGATGTCCGCCTTATGAGTGTGCGTTTTCAGTTTTACTCTTACTCAGTCATTTTTTTTCCCATGCTCATTTGAGCCAAGCCACTTCCTCTCGTTGGCCTCTTCCACTGGATGAACTTTGCTGTGGAACTGCTGCTCTTAAATCATGCAAACAACATCTGCGTCAGTAAGGCATTGTGGGTAATGCATCTGGCATTGCTGCTTTGCTAGTAGTTAGCAATTAGAAATCCCCCAAAGGGTTTTGAAAACCCAGATATTTTTTATACAAGAAATGGCACCAAAATAATCTTAGGATGGATATCTTGCCAAATGTAAAACTGTATTAATGACAGCTGTAATCGTATGCCAACCATCACTCATAATAGCTGGAAACATCATCTTGTGTGGCTTTAATTCCATTTGGTTACAGTTTAAACAGATCCACAAGCTCTGAATCAGCTGTTGTTTTCCCTCGGCACAGCAGGCTATTTACCTCATTCCTAATCTCTTTCTTAAGCGGTTTCTTCAAGCATTTGCATACTAACCAAACCTGACTCTTTATCTGATTGTTCTCTTAGGTCTGTCCGCCAGTGAGAGGGGGTACAGATTTCTGTCTTGCTCAGACTTGTTTTTTTATTGTCTGAAGTCTCAAATCAGACTATAACTCTTTTGTTGCTTTTATTTTCAGGTCAATCTTAGGCCATCTGATAGCAGTAGACTCCAACTAGTGCACTGAGTCCTGGGTTCCTGATTTCTCTTCTGCTGAGACGGACCTCCAGGACTAGGACAAGATGAAACCGGATGGTGTTGACACAGCAACAATGGAGCCAATGGAAGCATTAAATGCAGGTCCTGCGATCGAGGTGGCACCAGTGGGTGAAGCTCAGGACCAGGCTTTTCCCACAATGCAAACAGAAGGCGAACCACAGCCAACAGAGGCACTTTCAGCAACCAATAAGACTGGAAAGGACAAGTCTGCAGACCCCAAAGCTAAGACGAAGGCTCCTGCCAAAGCAAAGGCAGCCACTGCTGGTACCAAGGCATCCACGACCAGCTCCCGTCCCACCACTGCTCAAAGCCGTCTAACAAACGGGGCACAGAAGTCGCAAGCTAATGGTGTCACCCAAAAGACCACAACAGGAGGCCTGGAGAAGAAAACCTCTACCACTTCTACTTCTAAAAAAACAGTTGGCTCCACTACTGCACCCACAACCAAGACCCCTACCAAGGTGGCTGAGAAGAAGCTAATGGGGACGACGAGACCTGCCAGTACTCCAGCCAATGGCGTGAAGACAACAGGGACAGCGCAGCCCATCAAGAAAGCCCTTGCTGCACCAGCTAATGGCCTGAAGTCTAAACCAAAAACTACAGGTAAGTCAGAAGAATCATCTGAGCTTCTTGATTCTTAAAGTTCAATGAACTCTAGAAGAGTCTCTAACCCTTCTCCTGGAGAGCTGGGCTGTGTCCGAAATGACCCCATATACCCTTAAATAGGGTCCAAAACCATTGTCGACATTATCGAGTGCACTAATTCAATCCCATAAAGCATCGCAATAACGAGTGTACTACTGATGTATACTCAACATCTAGATAAAACCCATAATGCACTGTGAGTGTTGTGACAAATTAATTCCTACGTCTTGAATCATACATCCATCCATTTTACAAACCGCTGGTCCAATGTGGGTACAGCGTAATATCATACAGGTATAAAATCAGGCATAATATAATTGACTATAGTTTAAGATTAATTAAGGTTTATACATGCTTGTTTTCATGACAGAGTTCGAGATAAATCTTTTCACTTTACTACTAGAGCTGCCAGCTTGCTAAGTTTCAAATGATTATTAAACAGCAAGCACAAACTATGCAAAAGCGGCACTCAGTGGGTCCTATTTTAACGATCTGAAACGCAAGTATCAAACGCAAAACGCAAGTAACTTTGTGGGCGGATCTCGCAATTGCAATCTAAAATGGGTTGGTCTGAAGTAGCTACATTACTCATAGGTGTGGTTTGGGCGTAATATGAAATAAACCAATCAGAGCGTCATCTCACATTCCCTTTTAAAAGCAGGAGCGCTTGTTCCATGGCGGATTGCTATTATGATGGCAGATTTGCCAGGAGCGGTTCACGGGCGAGGAGACCGATGTTCTTGTCAGAGCCATAAAAGACAGAGAAGTGACATTGTATGGGGATGGGAGAGACCAATCCAAATTAGATTCGGTTAAACAAGCATATAATAATTTGGGTATTTAAGCGTATAAGCTAGATTTATGCCTATTTTTTCACATCTTCATGGACACCACAATGATTTCGCTCGTGTGGTAATATTTTTCCTTGTAATTATGTATGGTTTGAAAAAATGGGAACCGCTGCGTCTGTGTAAATGAGAGAAGCAAAGTGTATTGTACACGCTACATTATGGCCAAACATGCACCCTTAAAATAGCATCTGAATAACGCACCACTGACTGTAGACAAGGTTTTTCCTGGTCTGTGGCGGAATTGTTTTCTGAAAAATAGCACTAGGGAACCTTCATCTCCAGTCCTACTCCAACACACCTGTAATTTCCAAGTAACCTTGAAAACGTTGATTAGCTGGTTCAAGTGTGTTTGAATCAGCAGGCTGTTGCTCTCCAGAAAGGTGGTTGGAGACCCCTGATGTAGGTTAGATTTTTTTCAAGAAAGCAATTCTGGTGGCACATTATCAAATTTCAAATTAACTGTCTGTATTTGTCTTGTTGTTCAATGCTCTTATACACCCTTACCATCATCCTTCACTCTAGCTCCAGCTTCAAGGCCCGCCACTGCATCCAGCACAAAGACCGGCACCACTGGCTCTCCCAAACCTGATAAGCCACCCGTCGCCAAGACAACCAGGTAGGCGTCTCATTGGTTGAGCTCCCAGCCCTTGTTTTGTAGATTAGAATTCTGCAATGTGGGCCATTGCAGTAGCTCATTCTCTTCCAAAGTCCTTCAGGCATTGCTCATTCAGCCTCACGTTGCAGCCTACATCTCTCACAATCACTACTCTTCATTCACTGAATACTTAAAGCATTAGGCATAAAATCTAAGCCTGAACAGGAAAGAATTTTATTTGCTTGGAAATTAACTGGCATAGTCCTCAAATTCCTGATTACAAAAAAACTGTGAGAGGGAACTCTCACGATTGAGAGAAAGTTTAGACTCTCCCCAGAAAGTCTCCATGATTAGACCAACAGTCTCGACAGTTTCACACAATGAGATGCTGATATAATGCAGATCTCCCTATATCCAGGACAGATGCAGAGAGATGTTAGGATTGGTTATCATGCAGGGGCACAATCTTAGTCATGCTGGGAATCACAACATTGAGCTCACTGGAGCCGTTTTGAGATGCCTGCAGACAGCCATGAACAGTGAAGGAGTTTTTTGTTACTTGTTTATAGAGGCAATGAGGGACATCCTGAGGCCTGTAAAGGAGCTCAGACTCATGATATGTGTGGGTGGGGGAAACTGTTTGTGTGACTTTTGTAACATGTGAACATTTGTAATGTGATGTACATATTTTTTTGCACATCTCTTTAGATTTTGACAGACATTGATTACCTTCTTTTCCTTAGAAGAAGTTTGTAGTGTTTTTCCCCCAGTGCTTTTAAAGTAAGGAAAGAAGGACAAAAGTGAGTCTAGTCAAAGTTATCTTCTGGAGGTTTTAGGTTCTTGTTCCAAGCAGCTCTATAATGAATTGCTGTTTTAGTTAGTTAGTAGCCTTGAATCATTAAAAAAAAGAATTATGAGTAACCTAGCAAAGATGAGTAAACCAACAAAAGACAAATAGATAAAATAATAAAAAAAAGTTGCCTACAATTTGTTTGATTAATTTGATCAAATATGTTATTGATATTCATGCTATAAAAAGTCAAAAATAGAGCTCTGCCATGCCTCCTTCCACATCATACAGCTGAACAGGAAGTTTATTTCAAGATTAATGGTGTTTAGAGAAAGAAAGCTGCTGTCTCAAACACAGTTTACATCACATGCTGCTTGAAAAGGAAAGACAGTATAAATGACACTATTAGAACTGCAGTATATTCCAGCACTGGGTTTAGGAAAGATAATCTGGGGAATCCATCCTGAGCCTTTGTTTTCTGTCTCTTCCTCATTATGACTGTAAGCTCAAACACTAAATGGCAGCAATGGACTCTTGTTGTCCAATTAGTGCAGGAGTTTGTGTTTGTATCGTTATTTTGACCCTGTGGGCATCTTCGATCTAACACCTATTTAATGCTACCTCAGGCCAAGGAAGATAAAATTTGTGCAGTTGAGCAGCATAGCAAAACTTTTTTTATATTCATATTTTTATCTTAATATTAATGCTTCACAGTCCAGTAATATATGACTCAGTTTTGGGCGCAGCACATTTTTTCTTTGCATTTGTGTGTGTGTGTGAAGAGTGTTTGTGTAGTGTGCATATACGCCTTCAGCAGTAGAGGTTGTACAGGGAATTCTGCATCTACTGTACCTACTGGATTTTAAATAAATGAAATATGCCTTTGGCATTAATGGTGTGTACTTGCCACCTAAAACTTTTACATTGCTACATAAAATATGTAGGATTGCAGTTTCTACTAGCGGCACCAAGCAGATTTGCAAAAAAAAACCATTTTCCAAACCATTCTTTAATGTTGCAGTTGGACTGCTGACCTAAATAATATTCTACACTTTTCAGACTGAGATAAAGGGAGCAAGTATTTCAACATTAAGGAAAAAACAGCAGTTTTAAGGGGTCGTGTTCAAACAGCACTGGAGGATAAAAGCAGTGCAAAGACGAATGCAAGTCATGCTGTTGCACTAGTGTAGTGCAGACATGAAAGAACTGGCCAGGAATATGAATCATTTTTGATTTATGTCGTAACGCAACTTTAATGGATGAGCTCTTTCCTGATGATGATGTCATACTGATGTAAGAGCTATGGGCTAGTCGGTAAAGGGTGCGTCTGTTGCTAAACCATTTCTCATAAATTAATTTCTCTCGTTCTTTGTCCTTCTGGCTCTCGTTCATTAGAGTTTAGTTCTCCAGAGAGATGTTTTATTGCAGCCACTGCACCTAATCTCTAAATGGAGCGTGCCTGTCTCTGAGTGCCCAACAGCCAACTTGATGGATGCTTTACAACACTTCAGTGATTCTGAGTTTGCTGCAGCGCTTACGTGTTCTTCGCTTGTCTGATTTCTGCATCTCTCTAGGCTGTGCTGTTCACTGGTGTCCTGCTCCTGCAGTTTGACATGGCTGTTTTCTGGACATGCACATTTGTCTTCATTATTCAGTCTAGCTGTGAGACTCTGTGGCCTGAGCTGATTATGTTTAAATAGTTTCCTTTACTCGAAATTTAAAAGCATATATCGTTCCCACCAACATGAAATATTCATTTACTTAATTTCATGTTATTTCAAATCTGTATGACTTTATTTCAAGGGACACAAAGGGAAGACTTTTTGTAGAATGGTGTATAATGAAACTGAATGGAAGCATTATAAAATAGTCTATTATAAGATATTCTTCAAAGAGCCACCTTCTGATTTCCACAGAAGAAAGTCATATGGTCTTTTCAGTAGGGCACAGTCTGAAAGGCACTAAACAAAAACAAAAATGGCTGCGTGTGCTGTCTAGTTAGTGCAGGAGTTTGTGTTTACAGGCATCTTTGATTTGATACATATTTGCTGCCGCAAGCCAAGAAATCACTGCAGATGTGCACATTACGATTTATGACTCAGACCATTTTTGCTGTTGGGGTAAAATACATAAATCAATTTTTATTCAAATTATGACTATTAAGCTAACACAGCAAACTGACACGCAGGTGAGTGCCAGCAGGTAGACGCATTTTCATCAAACGCTGCTGAATCACAGCTTTACTAATGCATTGGGATTCACCCTGCAGGGACGTGAACCTCTTTATTGAGGTTAAAGAGTCCCTTCAGGCCAGAGTGCCTTATTAAAATCTCATCAGCCGTACTCTGCCAGTCACTGGCTCAGGAGGAGGTTGTCATCCTCATTGCCGCCATGGCTTCAGGGGAAGTTGTGTCACTCACAGATATAACAGCAAGTTAAACAGTGTTTATAAACCAATAAGACTCAAGGCTTCTCCGTCGCTCACAAATCATTACAGTGCCATCTATAAAATGCTTGAATGGGGCGCCATTAGCTTGAAGCAAGTCACGCAAATGCATGTGTGTCAATTGTTTTAAGCTTCGTTGCATTTTTGGGTTTTAATGTGCATTGTATTTGCCTCCAACCATGACACAGATCTGACGGCAAATTACACTTAAGTGAGGATAAAATGGAAAGCGGTGGCCTAGTTTGTTTTTTTTCTATTAGGGAAATAGTTTACTCAAAGATGATAATCAATGGCATTATTTACTCACCCTAATGTTACTCCAAACCCGTATGACTTTCTATATTTTGCAGAAAATTAGACAGACATAGACAGACAAGTTTTATTAAAAACCTATCTTGACAGTGGTAAATTACCCCTTTTTATGTTATTTGACCAGGGCTGTTAGGTTACCGAAAGGACAATAAAGTACCACCAGTGTGCTATTAACGTTCCATAAAAGACCCAAATAATATAGTGCACAAGTCATATGAACTTTTGCTATGGTGCCTCATTGTATCCTTTTTGGAGCTTGACAGTTCCTGGTCACTGTATTCTTTCTAATTCTAATTGTATTTGGTTTTTGTTTCTCTTTCTGTCCCACACTCTCTTGAACTCATTCTCTGTCTCTTGTGTTCCACAAGAATGATGCTACTGCTAATCTCTCCGAGCTCTCTTCCTAAACTGAGTCATCCTGTCACTGTAGATTATACATATCGGTTTTATGTTTGAGATTAAGAGGAAGACTTTTATAGAACCTCTCATTCACTCTCTTTTTTTCTATCGCTCATTTGCAGTCTTCATGTCATAGTGCATTATACTTCCCTACATTAGTCAAAAATTTTCCCCAATGTTCCGTTAAATCATTATTTATTTTCTACCTGTTATATGATGACTCTTTGATTCCCACTTGCTGTGTCTCTTTACTATGGTCTACTAAGTATGACTTTTTGATGCTGGTAAAATCAAGGAAGAGATGACTCAGTGTGAGAGAAAAAGCATTAAGGATCCAGGTACAATATTTGGGGCTCATCATGATTTGTATGATGATGGCTTCTATTTTATATTGACAACTAAATAATATAGATTATATATTATTAAATATATTGGCCATCCTTAACTGTTAAATCTGAAAATGTGGTTAAAAAAGAACTGAACACCTTCTTTATGAACCGTACACAGGCCTAATTATCAAGTTGGCTCAGAGACTAATGTACTAATCCAGGTTGTGAGCTGAAGTACGTGTTTTTGTAAAGTGAAACTAGGTCGAGGAGCTACAACACAGCACTGCATTAATTCATGTGTGGTTTTCTCTGTCAGGTTTATCTGTTTATAGACTTGCCCTCTTTGTTCCAGAACTTTCACTGCTGGATCTCTCTCTCTCTCTTTTGCTCACCCGCTCGCTCTCTCACCTGATACTCCATATGTAGGACACCACAATTTTGTAGCATCTCATCCCTGCAAGTGCTTTGCCTATATGAAATGCGTATTGTATAGAGCATGTATTTTAGCGAGATCCATACTCTTTTCCTGAGTGGGATTTGCATGGTTATTTTTACTCATCACAATGAAAGATTTACATGGTGCTCACTGTGTCTTATCGCCCAGCCTCGTGCTCTCTAGCTCTTTATTTAGAACAGGAGAGACACATGCAGTGGAGCGTAGACAGAGGAAATCAGAAGCTCCTGCCAGACCCACAGGATGTAGGTTACTTTACTCAGACTTGACCTGGAGAAGTATTGAGTCACTGGCGTGTGCCGAGTTTAACTCATACTAGACCAGAGTGGACATATAGGCCTATTAGATCACTTTCTCAGGGTAAAAAAATGTATTACCACCGAGTCAGGCACCGCAGGATAGAAGAGAGGCATTATGGGTAGATAACAGGGGGAGGGGTTTTCTTGAGGAGAATGTTTTTGCTAGTATTAACATTGCTCCAGGTTGTGTTCCGGAGCTACCTGTCCTGGCCTTCTGTGCTATGACTAACAAACCTCTGTCCAATGAGTCACTGCTCTAGATGGGATATATGGCCCATCACCCACAACTAAAATGTCATACGAAGAGGAATATGGAATTTTTCTCATACACACTCGTATCAGAACTTCTCTGTGTGATCTTTCATTCTGCTGTTTAACTGCAAGGGGTCTTTGTCCTAGCTGGACATGAAAGCTCAACTGAAGTCTCCTACCACACAGTTTTGCTTGCTAGGAACAGACTTAAAGGGTTAGTTCACCCAAAAATAAAAAGTCTGTCATCACTTACTCACCCTCATGTTGTTCCAAACCTGTATGAGTTTCTTTCTTCTGTTGAACACAAAACAGAATAAAGATTCATTCAGATTTGGAACAACACGAGGGTGCGTAAGTGATAACAGAATTTCTGTCCCTTTTAAAAAACTATCCCTTTAATAAATGCCTTAATGACTCAATACACCTGTTATTAAGATTTGACGTGGTCTTCCTCTGAAATTATTTCTTATTTTCTTCTGTCACATCTTCTTTCTGCAGGTCTGCTGGCTCTGCTCCTGCTGCTCGTTCTTCACCTGCTGCCCCTAAGCCTGCGACCCCAACAACTGCTGGCAAGACATCTACATCCAGACCAACTACTGCTACACCCAAGACACCATCTACTACTGCTAAACCTTCTCCTGCTAAAACCACAGCACCCCCTGCTGGTCGCACTCCCACTCAGACTCCTAAGACCACAACACCTGTCAAGAAAGGTGGGGCCCTCGTTCGTGGAATACAATAAACGCATGCATGTAGTTTAGATGCAATCCTTGAAGTATTTTTACTGCGTTTTAATACTTGAATACTGATATTTTAAGAGTAAATATTTTATAAAATACATACTTTCAGTCTACAGTATTTATAGTCCTATTTAAAGCTGTGATACTGAGTTTAAAATTATATATTCTGTTTTCATTAGATGTCAGTAAGCAGCCATCCACTCCAGCAACCAAGAAGCCCACATCTTCTCCACTTACCCGGCCAGCACCAGCCAAGACCACCAAACCTGACACACCTAAGTCAGCCTCCACTGCCAAGGCAGAATCAGTCTCCAAAAAGCCCACCACCTCCAGCAAGGCGGCAGATGTTAAGACTAGTAAACCCAAGGAGACCAAAGCAACACCTTCCAAGGAGGTCAGTGCAAGCTCCAAGACCACAGGCAGCAAGCCCAGTGCTAAAACAAGCAGCCCAAAGAAGTCAGTTGGCAGTAGCACACCAATGCCAGTGAAGGGTGGCCCTAAAGCCTCCCTGCCTGCAGACATAGCAGCCACAGAGGCTGAGAAGGAGGATGCGGTACCTGCTGTGGTTGCAGCCACTGCTGCAGCTTCTTTTGCAGCTGCTGCTGTTGTTTCTGTGATGACCTCTGAGGAAGCCCCAGAAGAATCAGCTACATCTTTTGTTCCTGCTGCCACTGAAGAGGCACCTGAGGCCTTGTTCACCCTAGTCAATACTGTTGCCTCTGAGGTGAAATTAGAAGACTCATTTACAACTCCCATTCCTGCTTCCTTTGAGGACTCTAAAGATGATTTTAAAGAAATGGCTACATCTGTCTTTGCCTCTACGGAAGCACCTGAAGACAAAGTTACACCTGTCATTTGTCCTGTCTCTGAGGAAACACCTGAAGACATAACTACGTCTGTCATTCTGCCCATCTCTGATCAGACACGAGAAGACACTGTTTCACCTAGCATTCCCGTTACCTCTTATGAGGCACCTGAAGAAACCGTTTCACCCGTCATTCCTCCTGCTTCTGAAGAAACACCTGAAGATAGAACTACATCTGCCATTACCCCTACCTCTGATGAGGCACGAGAACAAACTGTTTCATCTGTCATTCCCCCTGCCTCTTCTGAGGCACCTGAAGAAACGGTTTCACCTGTCATTCCTCCTGCTTCTGAAGAAACACCTGAAGATAGAACTACATCTTTCATTACCCTTACCTCTGATGAGGCACGAGAAGAAACTGTATCACCTGTCATTCCCCCTACCTCTTATGAGGCACCAGAAGAAACCGTTTCACCTGTCATTCCCCCTACCTCTTATGAGGCACCGGAAGAAACCGTTTCACCTGTCATTCCCCCTACCTCTTATGAGGCACCTGAAGAAACTGTTTCACCTGTCATTCCTCCTTCCTCTGAAGAAACAACTGAAGACACAACTACATCTGTCATCCCCCCTACCTCTTATGAGACACCTGTTGAAACTGTTTCACCTGTTATTCCTCCTGCCTTTGATGAGGAACCCGAAGACACAGTTACACCTGTTATTTCTCCTACCTCTGATGAGGTAGAGCTTGTCTATCCCCAGGATGTCCCCCTTAGCATGGACACTTATAAAGATGACAACGTCATGTCTCAACTGGCTGCTGAAATGGATTTGGTCAGCCTGGAGGAACCAGTGCCTGCTGTGTCTCCCCTGGGCACCACAATACTGTCCCCACCATCCTCTCCCACCGGCCCAACATTCATGCCAGTCGAGCTCCCAAGCTCAGCTCCCTTACTGGGCTTGCAAGGTCCAGCTGAACCGTGGGCACAGAGCTCTTCACTGTACACTAGCACTGCGACCATAGAGAATCAGGAGCAGGAAAGTCAGCAAGATGAAGAAAGTGAGCATGATGATGAAAAAGAGCCGACTGATATACAGATGCCCTCTGCAGCAAAGAATGTGATGGGAGACTTTGGTCTGCTGGGCTCCACTGATGTGGATCACATCAGAAGTGCAGCTCCTGTCTGCCCCTGGCAAGAAAGAGAAGAAGCAGTGGAGAAAGCTGAAGAAGAAATTAATGAAGACAATGATGAAGAGGAGGAAGATAAAGAAGAGAAGGAAGAGAAAGAGGAGGAGGAAGATGATGATGATGATGAGGAGGTGAAAGAGATTGGCATAAAGGAATCAGTGCCCCAAACAGAGAAAGAAGATGACTTTAAAAAGGGGGTGGCAGATTTTGCCAGCTGTGATTGGGGTATGATAAAATCAGATGACATTTACAGCAATAACAAACATGACTCAGAAGTGACTTCTCCCTTCAATGCTGAAGACAGCTGCAGTGCTAAAGAGACAGGTGACTTCATCATGAGCGAGACAGACAGGGAACAGCCATTCACAGGGCCTCCTGGAATTCAGTCTTTTGGTAGTGAAGATGAAGAAGATGATGAGGAAGATGAGCATATGAACGAAGACATGGATCTGGGCTTAGAGCATGATGATGAGTATTACAAGAAACAGAAAGAGTTAGATGAGGAGGACAAAGATGAAGAAATGGTCCACAGGCACATGGCTGAAAGTGGACTTGGAGTTTGTGGAAATGATAGTAATGAAGATGATGATGATGATTACACAGAAGAGAGTCATCTAGATCTCAAGAGCATGGGTCACACTGCTGCAGCACCATCTATGCCTTTGACAGCAGCATGGAGTCATTCAAATCCATTCTCTGATCCCTTGGCCCAGCCTGCTTCCGTCCAGTCTGAATCAAGCATGTCATATTCAAAATTTCAAGAGCCAGAAACACTTAGCAAATTCCAAGTCGATCCAGACACAACCACCAAATTCTCAGCTGATCCAGATACACCACCCAAATCCCCAGCTGATGCTTTTCTGGACATGAGTCCACCCCTGATTCAGGCATCAGAACCTCAATCTGATATCCGAGAGGATACTGGGAGCTCTGTCCCAGCAGAGTCAGGTATCCTGGCTGCTCCTGCAATTGGAATGTCCCAGTCCAGCACTCTAAGTGGGACAGCCCTGGCTGCTCACAGCAGCAGTGAGACCAGCACACCTGAAGAGCTTCGGGATTATGACAGCAGCTCAGGTGTAGAGTCCCGATCAGACAAGCAGCAAACACCAGTCCCTGCCATGCAGACAGACATGGAGCAGGACCTTGGTATTCACCTTGAGCGTTGTGATGGGGAAGAGGAAGAGGCAGAAACTCTGCCGGCCGATGAGGTACTGGGTGATGCCGCAACAGCACCAGCCTCTGTTCCATCATCACCATCAACCTCCGGTGATGAGGCCAGTGATACAGAGGGTGAGATGCAGATCAATGATCCTGATGTCACGGTTGATGACAACACCACAGTCCCCCACAACCTTGCAGCCCTGGAGGAGGATGAGGAGGCCCCTGAACAGATTGGAGAGGAAGATGGTGATACGCCTCAGTCAGCCAACTCTGTGGCCTCCTATGGTTTTGACTGCTCCGCGTCCATCTCCAATGCCCACTCCATGGCTGAGAGCTGTGGAAAGAGCCCAGGTATCTTTAGTTTGGAAAATGAAGAGCAGCTTCCGGAAGAGGCCAAGGATCCCTCTTTCATCAAAGAGCTCACCCTGCCAGCAGCTACCGCCTACAGTGATGACTTGTTGGGTTGCCCAGTGGATTTGCTGCCTATAAGTGAGCCCACAGAGAAAGATGCTGGGTTTGACGAGCACTACATGCTGTGCAGTAAGACAGACCCAGGCTCTATGGAGGAAATGGATCCTGAGTCCCCCATGCACCTCTCACCCCAACATGGGGACGATTCAGAAGGCCAGCCACCTTACTACTCTGCTATATGTGATAAGACTGATAACTTTCTGGCAGGTAACGTATAAAGTCCCTCCTTCGGAATGCACCTTGTCTACCCCAGACCCCAAGCTCCCACCCTGTGTCCTTCATTTCTTCCAAATGTGGGGCTAGCAAGCGGAGAAATGAATAGAAAGAAGTAATAGAAAGGGGAATGAGAAAGGGGAGCTGCCAGGTAAGGGATTATAGCTTTGTCTGAGCTGCTCTCTGTTCTTTTATTACCACGGTGATGGTTATGATTGTATGGCTTAAATTTGTGTATGTACAGTAGCTATTCTCATTTTCTATTAGAATGTACTTTTTAAATAACACTGCGCTTCATGGCACCCCTGAACCTGCAATGTTAGACTAAGTTAAGATAATGTCCTTTGATGAAAGGACAAAAATGCAAAAAAATAAACACTTGGCGGACTCCAACTACCTTTGTATTTATCCTACTGTTTTTACCAATCAAATGTCAATTTTTTATACTTTGTTTTTTTTCTTCTTGTTTTTATTTGATTTGTTGTTAAGATCCCTGTCTTACCTTAATGTTTGTACACACATCAGTTTTCCTGCACTGTAAAAGTAGCTTTACTGTCTTTTTAGACTTATTCCAGTGTCCAGCACTAACTGTTTTAGCATTAAATACAGGTTAGATAATCTTCAGAAGCTTTTCACTCTCAAAGTGTTTGACATAGGGGGGTGAATGAGTGTTAGATGGCAAGTCATACTCCAATTTTTGGTTGTGTTTTGTTAGTTTTGGGCTACTGCTGCGCATTTTAGTGAAGGATAACATAGATTCTCATTGGCACGTAACTTAAGTGCTTTAAAGTACTGGGCACAGATTGATCTGGATTCTTTCATTTACAGTAATTGGACATTTGTACTTCAGAACGGACTACTATTTCTGTTCATGGAAATTCAAGTGTTTTCTTGCATTTGTAAAACTTAACATGATGCTCGCAGGTCAGTGCACTGTGAGTATTGGGACATTTCAACAAGAATTGGAACTGCATGTGCAACTAATTAAGAAATTGTTATAATCTTGATATGATTCCAGATATCATCCAGGGATGTTTGGACATTAATGATTCACAATATTCCATTAAACATCATTGCAAGGCTGTCTGTTCCTGTTTGTTTTGTTTTTTTGAGTGGCATGATGGTCTATTCTCATCAGAGTGCTCCTGTGGAATTTTATTTTGAACAGGAAATGGATATCTGCTGAAATGGTGTTTATTCCAGATGTGTTTTGATGAAATGACAGTCAGTGCTCATAGTCTATAATTCCCCCTTCAATAGCATGTCATTCCTCCTAAACTCAACACCAGAACAGGACCCCTCCCTGAAAGCCAAACACAATAAAGTTGCATGGTATCTCAAGGAATTAATTGATGAATTTCAAGAATTGCCTGTTTTCATGTAGTATCATTAGACATTAATTAGGGATGCACCGAATCCACATTTTTGGGGTTCGGCCGAATACCGAATCCACTGCCGAATCCTACTCCCATCCTCAGTCCATTAACACAGTAGACACATTAATGAATTAAACAACGTCCACAACAGTGTATTTTTCATTTTATTTTATTTTAACTGTAAAAAAAAAAAAGAATAGGCAACATTATGCCAGGATGACAAGTGGGAAAAACTATTTTGACAATTACCATATAGGCTATCTCAAGATCCGATCAATATAAAAAATATTAGCCTTTTAGATTTAGGCTATAATCAAAAGTAGGCTACCCCCAAGTACAAACCAAAACCCTTTCAATAAAAGTGCAACAACGCAAAGAAAAGTGTTTTTCTTTTTTATCAGAATATGTTTGGTGATTTAACTGAAATTAATGTTATTGAACATTTACTCAAACATGGATAGTAGGCTTTCGTTTATAACAGATGAGAACAGTAGCCAAATATTACGAAAAATATCACGAAAATCACACACATCTCCTGCATCACAATTAAATTAACCTATAACTGCTAACCTTTTACATGAAATGAGAGTTTACTTTCAGGAAAACAAGACGCTCGGCATTAACAGGTGATAGCCGGTTGCGAGTGTGGGAACGAATGTCCCCAGCAGTACTGAAAAGTCTTTAGCTCGACTTGAATCGCCTTCTTTTAACTGAAAGTACTGACAAACAACACTTTTCCTGCTCAAGAGTTCCATTTTCAAATTCTCAGCTCTACTGCACTCGAACATACGTAAACATCTTCCCGTAATCAACGACTGTGTGACGTCGACCAGCGTAGCACGCATAATGCATGCCTAGGGTTCGGTTCGGTGGAAAAATGTTTTAAGGTTCGGCAGAAACCGAACCCCCGTCAAAAAGCCCAATATTCGGCCGAATCCGAATCCTGGATTCGATGCATCCCTAACATTAATACATAAACAAAAACTTGACACAAATATTTCGAAACCTGCCTGAATGTTAATTTGGTCCTGTGAGAGTGTGTCATGGAACTTTCTTTCTTGCTTTTCCTTTTCCATCTCTCTCTCATCTCCTCTGCACTTCCTTTCTCTTTTTTTAACCACCTGTCATAAAATTTTTACATTTTTACATCAAAAATATCTGGAGGTGAATTTAACAAAGTACAATTTATCATCCATGTAGCTCCCTATCTGTTCTGTTATGTGAAATTATGTGTGCCAAGTGACAAACATTAAGAGTGACAAAATTTGTTGTTCTCTCCAAATTCCCACAAATCCATTATTTTAATTTAAGGTTTAAAAATGAGCAAGTTTAGGTTATTACCACTTTATGTGGATGTATGTATCATTTTACATAGCCAAAACCTGGCTTCATTTTATCTTTATTTCATTTATATTATTTTACATATATATATATATATATATATATATATGTGTGTGTGTGTCTATGTGTGTTATTGTTTTTTGTGAATATATTATTAAATAATATTATACATTTTTTATTTATTATATTTATATATGATTAATGTACATTTTGAAGTCCTATTCAGGTAGTCTATAAATGTATTTCAGGTACATATGCAGTGAAAAATTCAGTTCTGCTACATTGTCAATTACATTTTTTATTATTAACCCAGTTACTGTTCCAAACAATCAAAAGCACTCCAATTATTGGATTGGTTTAGAAATGAATGACACCTCATTGATTACCTGAATTGCCAGAATGAAGCCCAAAAAATATTTTGTTTGTTTTTATTTGAATATATGGTAGCGTATGCTTATAGTCGAACACGAAACCTTTCATACCCCATTTGAGTATACTCCATTTGATAGCGTGCACATGCACAGGCGGTCGACACAAGCGCTCTAGAAAGTTTCATCCTTGTCCAATGTCTGGCTATTTTTCTCCAGGAAAATTACCAATAAACATGTCTCTGTATTCTTTTAAACTAAAGTTGTGGCTATCTCATAACCCCCTTACACAAGTTCTTGTCAATGCGGGCATCTGTTGTTGTTGCAGTCTCCGGTATTTTGATGTTGTTTTTCTGTCTTTTTAGTTTCGTTTTCTACTGTGAAACAACGACCTGGGCCAGTGTTGACACCTGGTTGAACAACTGATTAAAGTAAAACAAATGTAATGCACATCTGCGACCTTCACGTATGTGTAAAAAACCTTTGGGCTTAACATTCAAGATTTCTTTACACAGTTAAAAATATTTTCAGTCAGAATGAACTACTCTCTTGAATCTTGCTGGTGACATTTTTTGAGCTGCACAATCTAACATTGTTGACTGAATATTCAAAGTTAAATAAAAGCTTGATCCACAGGCTTGAGAAAGCCGATCTCTGGCTTGAGAGCACTTTGCGCATGGACCCTTTTTTGATTTTACAAACAGAACCCATTATAAATTATTTTCTTTGGTAACCAACAGAATGCCACAATATTGAATGTCTTGAACACAGAATGTTCCTTATGTGATGGTTTGCTAGTTTTGAAAAATATTCTAAGGTGTTTACAGGAAGGATGTGCGGGAAAACTCGATTCCAGATTTTATTAAGTTTTGTCTAACTTGTTGTTTGGTTTGTGTGTTTTCTTTTCTTGTCTGCCTGTTCCTCTTTCTGTCTGCTTTTCCTCTGTTCCTGTTCAGTCACACCCTTCTTCATAACAAATGCTTCTGTCAGTAAATGCATATTGCAAGTGCTCTTGACTGTCCACAGGGAAACCCTGGAACAACATACAGACTGGTGAAGTTTCACTTAGCCAACAGGAGAATAATAACCATCCAAGACTAATCCAAGAAATGAATGACAATAACTACCTTGCTCCTCTGCCGGACCAACAGAGGCAGCTACAGAAGCCACCGCCTAGTATCGATGTCCAGCATGTTGATGCTCCTCCGAGGTTCCCACTGACTGCATTGGTGCCGAACATGCAGCTGCGACGGTTAGAGCAGCACCAGTTGCAGTTGAGACATATTCGACGGCGCCAGGAGCAGGAACGGCTGCAACGCCTGTATCTTGAGGAGGAAAGGCAGAGGCAGGAACAGCAAAGGGCACTGGAAAGGCAACGTCGAGAGCTGCTTCAATTGCAGCTGCAACAGCAGCAGCAGGAACACCGGCTACGCCGACAGCTCCTGCAGCGCCAGCTTGAGATGGAGCAGCAACAGAGAGTCAAACAGCAGCCGCAGGTGAAAGGGCAACCGTCGTGTCTCCTGTCGCCCTCATCTGGACTCTGCACCATCTACGAGGCCATGGAGACCAGCGAAGAGGAAGAGGATGCGGAGAACAGATCTGGGGGAAACCAAGGTTCCCCCAACCAGGCAGGCCATTCAATCCCGACGGACCTACCGCTGAGAGTGGCCAACGGAAACCTTCGCCGACCGCCGCCACAAGAGCTGGACTGGAACACAAAACTGGACATGGTCCAGCAGCTGATTAACCAGACTCTGCTTCTGGCCGGGGAGGACGGCTGTCCTCCACTCCTGTACCTGCCTGGGCAGGGAGGGGGAATCCTCAGCCCTCTGGAGAGCAGCCTGTGGCCGCACATCATGTCCCACTTCGACTGCTCCACCGTGACAGTGGCTTCAGTCAGTAGTTACTCCCCCAGCAGCCAAGCCAGTTCCTCGCAAGGCGACTGGACTGTGGTGGAACTGGAGACGCATCATTAAAATCAGCCAAGCATGTGCACTAATAATACAATATCAATCCCATATCCTAAACTATTATAGAAAGCCACGTTTCCACTGAAATTACCCGGAACAATTTGTCTCAGGAACTATTTTTCTCCCAGACCTGTTGCTGTCTGCATTTCCATTGTGGTCCAAAGTACCGATAAGATTAGGCAAATTAGTCCGGTGACGTAAAACTGCGCACAACTTTCCAGTTCCCACTGGATTTCATCCTCCACATATAAGCTTAATAAAGCCTTAACCTTGTTGTCGGTCTATCGTCGTATTTTAAAAATTTTAATAGCAAAAATTTTACTGCACGCACCGCAAATGACTTTTAAAAATGGTGGTTGAAATAAAATTCTGCGTGTAGTCAACCAATCAAAATGCTGCGTGAACTCAACCAATCAGCATGTTCAGCGTCCAAGTCCCACCCTTGAAAGTTTCTGAACTGTGAAAAAGTACTACCTCGCAAGTAGGGACTTTCTGAGGGGGACATTTTTTACCCCAAACTTCATTTAGACCCTGGTTCCTACAGTCAAAACACACTCAGTACCACCCCAAAGTCCCTTGTTCCTGGGGGAAGTTCCTGCGTTGGAAACGCGGCTTAATACCTGCACTTGCATTATATCGGGGTGCCCAATCCTGTCTATGAAGAGCTTCCTCCCAGTTCAGTTTCAATCCTGCTCCAACACACCTGTCTGTAATTAAAAGGTTTTCCTGAAGATCTTAATTAGCTGGTTCAGTTGTGTTTGATTAGGATTGGAGCTGAACTTTGCAGGGAGGTAGACCTCCAGGAACAGGATTTGGTACCTGCATTATACAGATTTATGCTATTTGACCCTTATCCTCAAACTATAATTTTTGTTTGTTTGTTTGTAATTAATGTGGTCTAATCCATTCTGAATGCTATCATTTTGAGTCTTAGGGTTGCAAGCACTTTCCTGAAGATTGTTTTGTAGCATAAACCTATAATTTCTCTTCCTCAAACATCATATTTAAAATCTACACATATTTATGGATTAATGCTGTTTTATTACTTTTCTGTAGTATTTCGACAACATGAAAACAACATTGACTATGTTTACTTTTTTCTTGATTAGTCATAATGTGAAAGCTTGTGAAAGATAAATTGTCTTAATCTTTTATCAAAATGTAAAAGCCTGCTCTGAACTGACTTTCCTTTTTTCCAACGTCACTTAGGACATGTGGGTTATTAGTTAATGTTAAAAAAACAACCAAATAGCTAAGCAGGCATTGTTTTAGGCCAGTGTTTCCCAACCCTGTGCCTGAAGGCAAAACAACTTAGACATTTTGGGTGTCTCCCTTATCTGAGCCATCCATTGCAGGTCTGATGAGTTGATTCAAGTGTGTTCGAATAGGTAGAGTTCGAAAATGTGTAGTGTTGGTGTGCCTCCAAGAACAGGGTTGGGATACACTGTTGCAGATAATCCAGGCTTTCTTAAATCTTGCCAATAGTTAATGCAGTAATTTATCAGTTGCTAATGGTAATGTAATAAAGGGTTCAACAATCATTTGAAAATTATTTCGGGGCCCCCTGGAAAAATATTAATGTGGGCCCCCACCACCCTACACCAATATCACATACTGTACAATAGATGAGCATGGAGGCCCACATATAACAGAAGATGGTGATGTTGTTATAAAACCTTTATTTTAAAAGTTAAATGTTTATATAAAAATGACAGCTAATAAAAACGAACAAAAAGCAAGAAATTATTAAATAATAATAAAACCAATTTTAAAAAGTAACAGCAAAATAATGTTTTTTTTTCCATCAGTCTGTTATAATTCATAAATCAAAAAGGAAACCTTTAGAAATTGACAAGAATGCAGTCAAATTTAAAAAATAAAATCATTTATTGTCTTATTTTTTAATAAAGATAATATGGAACTGGTAATATTATTAAATAAATCTAATACATTTATTCATTCAAGTGCAGTGTGTTGTATTTGTGTTTTCTTGATGTAATAAATACATCATCAGCCAGCAGGTCAGGTGCATAATGCAGTGTGTCGTGACTCTTGTCAATTTATTTTTTAACTCTATTTACATAGTGTAAAAAGACAGGAATTGTCGATTGTGGTGCGCGCCGATAATGAAAATTGACAGTACCCGGCAGGCTGTAGATGGTAGTTTTCTTATTCCCAGCTAAATAACAGTACAACCGGTTTTTAAGAACGTCTTGATCGACTGGGAAACAACAACTCTGCTGGCCTCCCTCTCCTTCTTTTCATGGCGTTTCTGGTACCCTGATTTATGTTTTCTTTTCCCTGGCATATTTCAGTCAGTCAGTCTCCTGCTCTTCCACCGAGTTCATCGTTTAACTTCAGGCAGTGCCGCCTCAACTCTGATTGGTTCTCTTCACGAGCTGGGGTGGGACTTAACATTTTATTGGGTCTATCTGATGTTTGTCACTGACTGAATAATTACTTTAGATCGGACTAAACCATTTTTAGGGAGGTAAGAGAAGCAGATATTTGGAAAAAAATATTTAACCAAATTGCATGTTTTTGTGGTTTTCATTTAAATCTCAGGCAAACAACTAATATAAATATTATAATTATTCATACAACAGGGGCCTATATAGTATAACTGCTGGATTTTGTGGGGCCCCCTGGGCACTGACAACAAATAATTGTCAGCCCACCTTTCACCCCACTAGCGACGGCCCTGATGGCATTACTTTTGTTTTAATTCCTGCATTATTATGCATATTCAATTACGGATAGAAATTGCAGCTCAAAAGAGAAATAGAGCCAAGGGTTTTAAACCTTATGATGGTTCATAAGGTTCCTGTGGGGAAATTGACTGCAAATTCGCATTCAACAGCTTTTTTAGTCCTGGATTATTTATTTATGTAATTTATGGCATATTTTAGACTTAACTTTGTAACTGTTTGTCTCAGTTTAAATGGCAAATACAGATGATCAGTGTAATAGTGATTTTTGATATTGGTTGTAATTAGATTATGGGTAATGTGTTGCTGTTGTCTAAGGACTGTTGACCTCATGTTGCTGTAGACAGAGCTGCTTTGTTTGCTCTTCTCCTCTGGACAGGGAGATTTCAGTTGTGGGGAAACTCTTTTCTCCCAACATTCCTGAAACATTACCTCATTTCCTGGGTCCCTCTCACTTCAATGGGTTTCCTGGGTTACTGATGATGTCATGGCAACTAGAAAAAAGGAGGTGTCTAAAAGACACATGAGGGAGAAATGGAGGGTAGGTTGTGTGTGTGTGTGTGTGTGTGTGTGTGTGTGTGTGTATGGGACTCTCCGAACACAAAGGTTTAGTGAATTAACAGTTTGCTGTCAGTGCTGATGATCTGATTTTCTTGGGATGCTGTGGATGATGTATTTTTACATAGAGTTATATGTACAGTGTATGAAGGGTTTGTGTTGGCAAGAGTTGTGAGTTAGTATTTATCTGTCATATTTTCTACAGTGCTTTAGTTCTTTCATTTCTCTGTCTTTGTTCATTGTGTTTATTGTCTTTACTCTTTACCTTTTAGAAGCAGCTGAATCATTTGTGGATAGACTAGACCTGTTTTAGACAGACTATTGAGTTGCAATAGTGCCATCTATTGATGATGCATCATAACAGCAACTGATGTGGTGTTGGATTTTTAAGACAAACTAACTTTTTCAACAAAGTTATATCATATATTATATATTTATGAATAAATTAAAGATCAATCTGTCATCCCTTTATAGCACATAGCAGCCTTGTTAAATGTACTTTCTGAGGTTATCATTTCTGAGGTAAGTTATTAATCACTGGAGATATTTCTGCCATGTTGTATGGGTATGTTTAAACTGTTGTTTGTAGTTTTTTATTTTATTATTCAAATAATAATTGTAATGATAAATATGTATCAGATACCAGCGCATATTTAAGACTCATTTCCTTTTATCTCCTTTTCTAAGATGCTGCCTAGAACTAGGGCTGGTCCGAATACCATTTTTTGAGCTTCGAAGCTTCGGTAGTAATGAACATCGAATATTCGAAGCTTCGGAATCTCTATATGTCTCAGACATCCCAAGTCTCCCGGAAGTCCCGGGAGTCTTCCGCATATTGATAGGGGGTCCCTGATGCCCGCAAATTAGTTAAAATCTCCGGAATCTAGAGCTCGCGAGCTCCAAATCGTGTAGCGCGCGCACGACAGAGAGGGAGAGAGCAGAGACCTTGCGCGCGTGTGCAAATGTGCGTGTGTGCCTCTTGAAGCGCATGTAAGACCCCCCCTCCCCACCCCCGTCAACAAAACCTAAAAGTATTCTTGCAAGTTGGGATGTCTGATGTCTGTCTGTCCGTTTGCATTTTGATTATTTCGAGAACCGTTCATCCAAACGACTTCACAAGGGAGTGCAGTGTCGTAGGCCTATTTGTTGCAATATAGATAGACAGGTGAGACGCGACACGTTCAGAATGAATAAACTTCTGAATAAACTACAGAACAGCGCGAGCGGGAAGCGGCGCGCCTCAAGCCTTGTTTATACTCGACGCGTCGGCAAGAGCGCGAAGGTGCGCGCGGCAAAATGACGTAATTGCGGTGTGGGCGGTCGTGCGCGTTGGGTGCGCGAGACCCCATTTCGCCTGGCGGTGTGCACGGCACTTTTTGTAACATCGCGCGCGGCGCCGCATCCGAAGATGAACGACTTCGAGCCGAATCTGGCCGAACTGGTACGTCTGTACCAGCATGTTTATGATCCTTCTATACACATATACATTTGCATTGATGGGCGAACATAAAAGCCTCTCATTTTGTGAATAGGATCACATTTGCATTAAGGACCCAGTTTGCACTTGTCTAAAGTAACTGCTTACATTTACAAAATAAGCCTACAATAGCAGAAGTAAGCCCTCCTGATGAAATTAAGGTTCAAACACTCTTCAATAAGGCTTCAGTTGTTTAACTAGTTTGTACAAAAAAGTACGCTGTACTCCGCAAGTCTCCGCTGACTGCGCCCGCACCTCTCCAAACGGACGAGGCGTTTATGCTTGACGCGCTCGCCGTTGTGCTATTCTGTGAAACGACAGGGGGCGACTCGGAGTAATTCTCCTCTAAACCACCAGGAATCAGCAGTGAAGAAGTAGTTAGCCGTTTATTAGTAGTTTATTAATAGCTGATCCATATTAAAAGAGTAATAAATGCAGTAGGTTTATTATACTTTTTTGTACAAACTAGTTAAACAACTGAAGCCTTATTGAAGATTGTTTAAACCTTAATTTAATCAGCAGGGCTTACTTCTGCTATTGTAGGCTTATTTTGTATTAATGTAAGCAGTTACTTTAGACAAGTGCAAACTGGGTGCTTAATGCAAATGTGTTCCTATTCACAAAATGAGAGGCTTTTATGGTCGCCCATCAATGCAAATGTATCTGTGTATAGAAGGATCATAAACATGCTGGTGCAGACGTACCAGTTCTGCCAGATTCGGCTCGAAGTCGTTCATCTTCGGATGCGGCGCCGCGCGCGATGTTACAAAAAGTGCCGTGCACACCGCCAGGCGAAATGGGGTCTTGCGCACCCAACGCGCACGACCGCCCACACCGCAATGACGTCATTTTTGCCGCGCGCACCTTCGCGCTCTTGCGGACGCGTCGAGTATAAACAAGGCTTGACGCGAGCAGAGCTTATATGCTCCGAGAACGTACACTGCATTAGTGATATAAAACACACACACACACACACACAGGTCTGTTAACTCAAGCAATATTTTTAATAAGGTAGTATAATATTTTTCTCACTAACAAATTGCTGACAAAGTAGGGTAGATTTAAATAAAGGAGCGGCGCGCCTTACGCGAGCAGAGCTTATATGCTCCGAGAATGGACACTGCAGTGATATAAAACACACACAGGTCTTTTAACTTAAGCAATATTTTTAATAATATTCTTATAATATTTTTCTCACTGACAAAGTAGGGTAGATTTAAATAAATAAAAACGAAATTTAAATAAATAAAAACGAAATTTAAATATAGAAAAACTAAATTTCTCCTATATTTCGCAGTTGATTAATTTAGATTGATAATAACGGGTAAAAAGGATAATACATTTTGTTTCTATTATTCTATTTTCCACAATGTCAAAGCAACGCAGCTTAACCCAAAATACAAGCTCCGGCATGCACTTCTGCCCATAAAAACCCCGCTGTTCTGCGCTCTAGCCAGAGAATACTTCCGTTGCAGGAACACTTTTAGTAGTCCAGGAAAAAACAAATATATTTATTAAGTAGCTATAACAAAGTTATATGTTAAGTATTATTTCACCAGATTTTATAGTGTAAAACATATTCAAGCGCGAATGAGAACCGTTTCGAGGGGGATGCCAGGTGTGAAAAAAACCCCGAATATTCGAATGTGACATTCTCAAATGAATACCAACCCACCGAACGAATATTCGGGTCCAGCCCTACCTAGAATGACAGTATAATACTTTTATTTAAACCTTATGAACCATGTAGTATAATTTATTGTTATGTTTTATTAACCCCTTAACTGTCACCCCCCCCCCCCCCCCCCTTTTGATAATGGACATTAAAATGCACTATACAAACTTAAATGGTTGTAATTCAAGAATGCTTTGGAATATAGACCTAAGTTAAACAACCAGCAGATTATTACTGAAGTGAAAACACTTCAAAAAATTTAAGTATGAAAAAGTTATGGAAGTTTAAATTTACAGTAAATCAAATATACTTTATTAATATATTTTTTTTTTATATAAAATAAATATTTTGCAAAATATTTTTTACTATAAAATTACTATAAAATTAAAGCTATATATCTAACCAAGTTGTGTTCCAAATTTCAAGTTGATATCACAAAAATTGAAGTTCCCATGAGATTCTGTTTAAGCGTAATACCAAAAATAGCCACCGGGTGCCATTGAATTCCATTGAATTTAATTCTATGCATTCTGCTGTAACAAATTAATAAATTATTATCCAAATATCACTTCTGTCACTAAATATGGAATATTGAGACTCAGACCTTTCTGACAATATGTGTTTTGTCAAGATTAGAAAAGGTTTTGATAATAAATTATGAAAGATGATGCCCAAAAGGGAGGAGCCTAATAAAAAAACACCGTTTCTATGGTAACGCAATGTCCAATTTCAAAACGGTTTTCACAGGATGAGATTCTGAGTTTGTAAGCTTTCAAATGATACCTAATTTATGATAACTACTAAAATATGTGATGTAATAATAATAAAAAAATGTATATATATATATAATATACTGTATATTATACTTTTTAGAGGACTTCTTACTTTACTTTTTAAAATATTATTTTATCTTTTTTTATTGACAAATACTAGATTGTTTTATTATGAACTTTTAGCATTAAAAACCAAAGTTTCAATTATTAAAAGTGTGTGCATCGACTTTTTGTGACAAAGGTCAGAAACTCCTGTAATGACGTAGATTTTTTGAGGCACACTCTTGTCATAAATTCATATATTACTGTTCCTACATAATTTGTAATAAAAAAAACAGCGCTAAAATATCTATTTAGGAGTCTTAGACCTTTCCAACGATATATAGTTTGTCATGATTAAATTAGGATTTAATAGTAATATATTGAAGTAAAGTTATTTGTCCCGCTAGCGGGACAGAGGAGAGGACCAAGTAATTATAATGCAGAGTTGATTACTTTGTGATTATTGTACTTTGATTACAATAAAACTGTTATTTCATGACAGATATATTTAAAAATATATTTCATTTATTTATTATTTATTTAAGGAAATTGTAATGATGAGTTTTGATGATTGATTCAAATATTTGGTATTAATGGTGAAGGTTGCACGTTTGGATGAGTATCTATGGAGGTAAAAGAGTAGCAAAACTCGAGAGCACGTAGATGTGAATTTGAGAACTTGTACAATAAATATTGGTACTTGTATGCTAAAATTTACACTCACAGCTCCAATGTGAAAACCTGTCAAATAAAAATCTGAAGTTGGATGTTGAAATTTGCACTCGCAAACCTCAGTAAACACCATACTAATAATGCATAGCCTAATGTACAGAAAAGCAGATGAGCACATAAGAATTTGTGTTCAGTGCAAATAAACCTGCTGCCTGTGTTTTATTAATAATGTATAACGAATTGTGTGTTTCTTATTTTTATAACCGTTGGTCCATTAAGCCCCATTGAGCGTTTTCTTGGTTTTCTATGGGTTGCTTTTCTGTATGCTTTATTAGTAGGCTGGTGTTTCCTGAGTTTGGTCTTTTAATACCCGTCTTAATTAAACGCGTTGCGTTCATATTCTGTGCTCATCTGCTTTTCAGTACATAGTAGGCTATGCATTATTAGCAGTGGCGGCTGGTGGTAATTATTTTTGGGGGGCGGGGCAATTAGTATGGTGTTCACTGAGTTTGATAATATAATTTATTTATTTTAATATAAGTCTAATGCATTAAGCCATGTTAGCGTTTCAGAACGTCCCCGAGGACATGAGTTTTGTGACATTATCACGTACAATAGAAGTCCCATTTCATTGGCTAAACGACAACCAATAAAACGGCTCCTTTGACCGCTTCCGCCCCCACTGAGGCCCTGTCCCAAATGGTGCAGTTCATGTGGACTTTCGGTCTCGTGGACTTAAATTGCGCGTGCTCGTTGAGTCTACGTAGGCCGTCCCATTCATCATGTTAACGCTCTGAAGTGTGCTCAGCAGCGGCCCCTTTGTACCCTTGAAGCGGTCTTTCGCGAAGCCCGCATGGATGCAGGCTCCACACACTTTAATTACCCAGGAATCCTTGCGAAAGGCCAATCAGAAAACGGATGGGAGGAGATTTCGCTTACGGACAATTGTTAACATGGCTGAGAAAAAATATTTAAGTGTAAGTATCATTACGGTTTTTATGACCTAGGTGCACATTTTACCAGTTATTACCTACAGTTTATACAAACATTATGGACGGTCATCGACCAGTGGTTGATGTCTCAAACATAGGCTAATAATAGCGTGCTGAATAATACGATCGCATTATGATTCATTAAATAAATAGAACCGGATGTCAGGGCTTTACTGAGTCATATGTAACAATAACAACAATAGGCAGCATATTTCCCCGAACCTGCAGCTCCTGTCCATAACAACAACCAGACCATCTTCCTATTTCCGGCGTGACGATCAAGTCTGTCCCAAAAATACCTCTCAATGCGCCCTCGTGGACTCGCGCCAAGGGCCCTATAGGTCTGCACTACATGACGTCACCAAAGTGTGGACTCTGAGGAAGTCCACAAGTCCGGAGTGTGCCATTTGGGACAGGGCCTGAGTTGCAAGTGCACAAGTTAGTTTTGCATCTAATATATCACGAAAAGAGTAGCAAAAGTCAAGGCGTGAAATTTGAAATTGCAGTGACAGATTTGAGAAGTTGCAAGTGCCTAATTGAGGTTGTACTGCGAAAGTGAATGTAAGAATAAGTGCAACTATGTACTACAATTTTGTGTCTGTCATTGTATTTTTGTGAATGGCATTTTACACATTTATGACTACTTGTCTGCAGCTTCAAATTCAGAATACAGGTTTGTGATTATTGTCTGCGAGTCCAAATTTCAACATCCAACTTCAGATTTTTATTTGACAGGTTTTCACATTGGAGCTGTGAGTGTAAATTTTAGTGTACAAGTATGAATATTTATTGAACAAGTTCTCAAATTCACACGTGCTCTCGAGGTTTGCTACTCTTTTACCTTCATGAGAAGGCTATCCCTCTAATGTCCAATATTTGTTCCATAATTATTTCACTCCTTCACCTTCACCGTTTGTTACGGTCCATCCTACCATCTGTGTCCTGATTGCAAGCGAGTACAGTTTAGACATTCATCAATCCTCCTACACATCTCAAAAGTAGAGTGAAACCACTCGTGATCATTTTGTGATCATAACTAGTAAGTTATAGACCGTATGTAGCCCCGCCCCTTTTCAGTGCTGCGCTCATTGTCTTTTGTCTTCCGGTCTGTATTTTCACAGCGATCTTGCCTATTTATAAATGAACGGCTCATTTTAAAATCTTCCCGGTATACTGACATTTGTTAAGACATCTGCTTTAAACATTACAATCCTCATGATAACTTTAGTTAACTTTACATCAAGTAAATCCACTTCAAAAGCTAATTACTCCTGGACAGCAATCCCATAGAGATATACAGAGCGACCGCAAAAACGGAAGTTCAAAGACAATATTCCAAAGATGGCGGCGCCCTTGTTTCTCTGGTGCATAAGGTCTATAGGCTCAGTGTTTTTTCTCCTACCTTCCCTTCTCTTTATCAAGTCCGCAATGTGTGTCATGGGCCATGGGCGACGTTCCTGTGAAGGATACTACATCAGTTTACAGGCTAAACACTTGCGATTAACAATTAAGACTACGTATTTTTAACATTCATAAGAAGTTTATGCTTAGCCTGTAGGTTGAGCTTGCGATATTTCGATAAATTAGCCACAGCTAATCTAATTACCTTTCTCGAGCGTCTTGACTTTGCTGGTCAATGTGATAGCCACACTGACTAACCCAAAATTAACTTTACTTTGGAAAAAAACGTATTTCTGTTGGAAAAAAGATCGATTTTCACATAACTGTTGCAGTAGGTCAGACGTCTCTTCAGCGTGTGTTTACAAGCCCGCGCGCGCGCCTAAATGACAAAAACAGTTAACCAATCACTGCGCCTTACTCTAATAACCAATGTCTGATGTATTTTATTTATTTATTTATGTACGGATAGATTATCCTATTTTACATTTTAAATCGTTGTATCAACATGCTTCTAAATAAATTTGTATTATCTCAATACAATGATAAAATATACGAGTTTGTAGAGAGAATCTGTTTATCCGTCAGTTTTATCTTGACCAAATTATCAATTTTGTTTGGATTGTGATAGGTTATAACGCATGTGAATATAATAAAATACACAGACACCGTCACTTATATTTTGAAGATGTGCCTGAAATAATAACGGCACCTAAGTAGGCTACGTGCGTATTTTAAAGCGCCTTTTAAAAATCTTACGAGGCGTTGTCAATGTGACCCACAAGGGGGCGGATTTTCCAACTTTAAGTAAACCCTCATAATTCAGTAGCCTATGACAGATCAAAGCGCTTACGTTTAACATACCATATCTAATCCTGGATGAATTTGGTCAACGCGTTTACCGTTTAGGCTACTTCTGGTTTACAGGGAGGGAGTTGCATCTAAAACCATTGCAAAGGCGCGTGGTACGCATAAGCCTATTCAAGCCAAATAGTAGCCTACAGACGCATTTCAACCAGACTTGGTAATGTTGTGATATTTTGAGTTTGAAGCTCAACACGTGTTGTAAGACAATTAATGTGAAAACGAAAGCGCTCTCTTCTATGGCGGACACACACGTCCATCACATGACCGCGCTCTGGTCTGGCACCAGAGCGCGCACTACCGGAGCGCGAGATCACCGGGTGACGGTTTCTGCGCGTGCTTTAGTCTCATCACAGAATGACAGCGGCAGGACGGATAGCCGTGCGCTCCGGGTAACTCTCCATTGAATCCGACCTGGAGTCTGCGGAGTCCGAAGATGCACTTTAGGGTCTAATTTTGGACTTAGCCTATCCGGTGTAACGGGGATGAATATCTGTCCCAGACGCAAGGAAAACAACTTCCCTTTATATGCTGCACATTTCTGAATGCGATCCAATCTAAACTGAGCGACCAATACAACTTGTTCATCTGCCTCGTAAAGGGAGTTGACGCGGATTTTCGCAGACATGATTAAGTGGATGTGATCTTTATGACCGAACGCGGCAGCGTAACAAGACGCGGTTCATCTGGTTCATCTAATCATATAGTTGCCGGTATGATGATGTGACTCGTTGGTGAAACTGAAGCTCCTCAGGTGTGAAGATCGGCATCTCCTCACCCTGACACCTGAGATGGCCATCAACATCAGCGGCTCCATGCGTGTAAGTTTAGACCATCTGTCGCTCCTGTGAACGAGCTGCACTGCTCTAATGCACTTCACATAATCTATTTTCTATTTGTGTGTGTGTGCCCGAGTGTGTGCTGTTTTAAAAGCTAATTGAATACGAATGTAAAATTACACTCAGATAGAAGGAACATGCTTTCTCTTAAAACCTTAAGACAGGCAACCGAGAACAGGCTAGTTGTCACTTTTTACTTAATTTAAATATTTTTCAGGATTGTTTTTTTGTGTGCAAGTCTTGCAAACGGTCCATCTATCAAAGCTTGCTTATATTATATAATATGCACGTATATATATATATATATATATATATATATATATATATATATATATATATATATATATATAAACAAAAATGCCTTCATTATATATAGCCTACAGTTCAATCTTAATAATTGTGGCAGAAAACATACATTTGTGTAACTGTACTATTTTAAATGTGCTTTTACTTTTATATTTTCAATTTAGTGTAAGTTTTATTAATTTTATTTTGTGTTTTTTAAATTTTTGTTTCTATTTCTTATTAAAAGTTCTATTTAGCTTTCATTTATTTTTTACTTTTCTTTTAGTACTTCAGCTTAAACTTATTTCAGATACTTGCCAATGCAACATTTCAAAATTGTGTTCAAGTTTTTCATCTAATGTTTATATTTGGCTTTATTTCAGTTGATTTTTAGTAGTTTTAGTTAACAAAAACACTACTTTTGACTCAGTTTTACCCTAGTCTCCTGTATGACAGAAAATATGTATACAATTTAAGTGAGGATTACATTTAACGTTTATAGTGACTTTTTAGTGCATAGAATGAAACATTATTGTGATATTTTAACAACATATATGTTTGCAATAATTAACCCTTATTTTTCCTATGCTGGACTATGGAGTGTAAATACGCACAAACACGAGTAGATGAACGTCAGGCTATCAGGGTTTATCTGTTTGCTTTGGTTTTGTTCATGTTTAGTTTCCTTGGTTTTCCTCAGTTTCTATGGTTTTTCATTGTTTGATTGATTGGCACAACTGATATTCATTGTGTTGATTGGTTTTCTCTGTGTATTTAGCTTTGTTTTCCTCAGTTTATTGTCTATCTTCATTAGATATTATTGTGCTGTTCTGTTCTAGATTTCATTGTTCCTGTATTCCGAGTATCTAGTTATTTTGAAAGTTTTGCTTTATTAAAGAATTGCCGCACCAAGATCCTAACATTTTCCCTAGTTACCTGCAACCATTGCTAACCCAAGTGAACTCTTCTCTGCCCATATTCAACCTCTTGAGGATTTACTACAGTGTTGCAATTATATAATGAGTTCTGTGTAAAATTATTTCTTTATTTAGCATTTGGACTGGAGTATAATCCTGTTGCTGGCGTAATTTAGGATAAATTACCTAGATTTGCTCTTTTTGTAATCTTTGTTCTAGATTAGGAGGCTTCAGCTGGTTTGTCATTGAAGTGAAGGTGGTCAGCAGCTGTTTCAGTCCTGTGTTAGTTTTGTGTACATGAATCCTTTAAATACTGTATAATGATGGTCTTGCCAGCTAATCTATCAAGAGTATCTCTTTGCAGGAATAATTCAACCGGTATCTGTCAGGTGGTCATCAGTTTTGCAGAAAGCTTTAGATTTAGCGTGTTTAATGTGTAATATGAATTATTCAGTTTGAATTACAAACCCCAATTATGAAGCATTAGATTGGGAAAAATCTCATCTGCCAACTAATTATTTCTTTTAAAAAAAAAATTCCCCCATCTTTATTATATTTGAGGTCATCTATATGCTAGTGCACACACACTAAATCATGACAAAATAAGATAATAGATGCACACATTTACAGTCTTTCTCTTCTAAATATCCCCACCACAACTATGGCACAGAAAAACGATATTGTTTGAATCACTTCCAGAACAATGTTTTCAGCTGATGATTGATTAAAAACATTGGCAGCCAATCAGAATCCACCAGTCTTTTAAGAGTTTGAGCATTTAAAGCAGCAGATGACAAAACTGCAGCGTAAGCAGAACCGTGCAATAAACAGAACATTATCGTCCGTTGGTCTGGACATCGTTATAGTTGTTGTTAATGGTGTGAACAAGCCTTTACTGCTTTATAGAACAAAAAATCAGAGAGGCTCTCTGTCGCATCGATGTTTCAGCTTCATCCAGGGAAGAATTAAAAATTAAACAGCTTTTCGTACAGAACTTGCTGTCCTCTGGATGAGAAACTGCCTCAGCTGTTCTCCGTCAGTAGAGTACGTCTACCAGTAAGATCTCAGACTCGTTTCTATTGTTTCAACACAAACCTTAAACTGAACTCACAGGCAGAATTAGGCCAAGAACATACTCTATGCAAGGTGATCACACATTTGGAGTAGGATTTTATTGGAAAAAAGCTAGGATTTTCACTCAGTAAATGCTTCAATGCTAAGTAGAAAGACTAAAAAATGTACAGTATATAGGCATTTTTAAGTTGAACTTTCTGAGTGCATTTCATTAGATGCAAATACCTCCCTATAAATAGATACTGTGGGATATTGGCTATTGTGACAATGATGATGATGCAAACAAAACTGGTTAATGTTTAAACTGAGCACATTGCACTTTTTGGCCTCTGAATAAAAGTGTGTGCAAGATTCTCCTTTTATTGGACAATTTTTTTAACTTACGCAGAATACGCACCAAAGTATTTTCCATTTACAAACCTCTTCAGTACTTCGAAAACCATTTTTATAGTGCATCTACTGTATACTAGCTTGTTGTTTTGCATTATTGCATTCTGAAATGCAATTTGAAATGCAGGTACATGTGGCTTTTTCCGTGCATGTGTTCATGCATTCAGTTATGCTTTTGTATAGGGATGAAATATCTATATCTATCAATATACAAATTTTCCCCGATAATCGATAATGTTTTATATTTAAAAAAACGATTACCAATAGCCTATATTGGCCGATAAATCTAAATCCAAATTTTTCTATTATTTTTGAGAGCCTAATTACAAAAGCAAAAGTCTCACCATTAACATCTATGTCCAAAGGACACAATTATAATTATGTTTTCATTATAATTTTATTTCGCCTATATGACAGACTTGCGCTGCACATGTTGAACTGAACTGTATTTTCCTTTGTTGAAGTGTTTCTAATCATATTTCAGGCAAGTCAATATCATCAGTGTCTCAGCTGTATAGGAAATAATCCATTATTTATCGCCTTTAATATATTGGCCAAATTTTCTGATCGTACCGATAACAATAACATTAAAAATGAACATATATCATCCGATACCGATATGGTGGCCGATATATCGTGCATCCCCCCTACTTTCGTATACTTGCGCGGTATGTTTCTTCCAATGAGATTTGCCTGTAGCTGTTTGTGTAACTATTTTGCTCGCTGGAGAAAGATCCGTCCCATGATCCTTTTAGCCTGGCCGTGTCCCTCTTCACCCCATGCTTTTGCAGCCCATTAGATGCATTAAAGCTCATCGCACAAAATCAATAACCTGCTGCGGGTCGGTTGCTAAAACAATTGTCCAAATGTTTTTCCTCTGTGAGGAGAGCAGAAAGCAGCCCTAATGCCCTCGAGTGTCCCAGCTGGTAATGCAAGCGCACCAGTTATGAGCTTTCTGTCCATCGTGGCTGGAGAGAAACGCCTTCAGACTGCTTGAAGGGCCCTTATGGTGAAATTCACCAGCATCTGTATTTACATTAAAAGAGAACATGAGCAATCAAAACATAACATGAGACGGAAATGTTTTGACAACACTAGAAGACATTTTGACTACCTCATTTGATAGATTTGTGAATGAAAGCTTGATGCAAATTTCCTCGTCTGTAACCTCACCCTTGTCTGGTGTTTATTATAGAAGATGTTGTGACAAAAGTAGACGTACAGTCTCCTGCTTTTTCAATGCAAAGCACCACAGGTTATTAGGGTAAACATGTTTTATAATCATACTTCCCAAGTTGACAATTGATTCATGAAATTGTATGTTTAAATATGCAAATAATGCATCATCTTATTAAATATGCACTAATTTGCTTAGATTTCCTGAACAAAAATCTGGACATTGGATAAAGCCTGGTTCAAAATTCTTGTTTAATTTTGTTGATGCATTAGAGTTAAATATTTTTACTGTGGGGATTTTGGATATCTCTGTTTATCACTCCATAAATCAGAAAACACTGGCATCTGACAGAAAACGCCATGTTTTTAGGAAGACAATTTTATATAAAGAAGTGTGAATGATATATGAAGAAACCCCTCAGTAAAAACCTTCAGAATATAGACAGGAATAAAACTGTAAAGTTTGGTGTGTATATGTGTTTCTGAAGTGGAGAAAAAACTCAAGACGTTTAAAGATATGTATCATAATTGAAATCTATAGATGCTAATATATAAAGCGCAATATAATAAACATTTATTATCCACGTGTATTGCGGATATTTTCTTTCCACTAGTCTGATAGAAGACATGTTATGGAAGCAAAATAGACCAAAATCTTCTTTATATTTGTCTTGCCTTAAAAGGACAGTTCACAAATAAAAATCACAGTATTTTAACAGTAGTCAGTACGACTTGTTCACAAGACTGTTGTCAGGTGTAATGCAAGTTTGAATATGAAGAAAATATTTTATTGTAAGAAGGTTTGGTGCAACATAAAGGTGAGTAAATGACAGAACTGTAATTATGGGGTGAACTATGCATCAATAGTGACTATAAATCAGCCAAAAAGTAAAAGCATAATTTAAAGCAAATACTCATCATGAACTGGGTCAGAGATGATGTAATCAGCTTTTCTTTTAATAGAGTTCAGTGAATTATTATCCCTTCCTGTTCAGCAGTAAATCCTCCTAAAGTCCAGAAACATTCAGACAGTTTTTCAGTGAGTGATCAGTCATTAGGGGTGAATGTGAAACTATTAGAATCTTTATAATGTCAGGATAGGCACTGTACACACAGGAAGTGATGTCAGGTGCTGCACCCCCTCAGTTTGTTTGATGGCTTCAGTGTAACACCCCCTTTTCTTTTTAGGTGTTACCCTGAGGGGGTTCAACAGAAATTCGACTGGTACTGAAATAGAACCACTTCACTCGACAAATATTAATTTTCCTATTTTTATTTCACACGTGCATATAATTGCCCAACAATAAACAATATAAGGAAACCAATAGTCCAGTGGACCAATAGTATTTGTCTCTGTGTAAATGAGACGATAATATACACAAAACTTATCGTCAGTGTCCAGTCTTTAGATGAGTTGAAATGATGATGGTGAAGAGATGAGTATCAAACCCAGTGGATATTTGAGATTGACGCAATGATATTATCCAATAATCCAGTATGAGGTGAAGATAGTAAATGGCATTTGGTGCCTCGCTACAGCGTGGTGATATCCAGATCCCCTACGTCTCTGTTCCAGGAGACGTGTATCCGGTCATCCAAACGATGCCGAACAACCAGAGTGGTTTGAAACAATGGTGATAAGTGACTAATAATGAAAAGTCCTTTGTTTGAGCATAAACTCCATGAGTTCTCAAACCAGCACTTCAAATGAGTAAGCAGGTAGCATTTAGATGAACCATGCGGTTTCCCTCTACCAAACTGAACTGACTTCTTCATGGGTTACCAGGCTTATATCTAGTAGCCACCATGCACTAGTGCCCTCAAATGGCTATTAGTGGTACTACACTTGACCCAGGTAACTTTTCCGGCAATAGTCAGAAATTACAGTAAAAAAACTCAGGTAACATGTGAACCGTTACATACCCCTCCCCGTGGTCTAAAAATTTGACCCATGGCAAATTTTTAAATTCTGGGTATGATAAGTGTCTACCTGAACAGGATCAGTCAACATGGTTACCTTGTAGTTTAGGGTTAGTTACTAGTAATTATGCATAATTTACTGTTATTACTATAGTAAGTAAATGTAGTAACGTGTAACTACGTCACCTTAAAGTTATACCACATTAGTTTGTAAAGTCATAAAAAATGTTGGATGGAAAGGACAAGATGTGCATTAAATGTTTTTAAAATGCGCCCAATTGAGGTGGATAATATTTATATTCATTAAGATAACTTGTGTGTAAAATGTGATGCAAACTGCAACTTTTTATTACTGATTCTTTACACGTTTCCCTGGAAGTGAAGATTTTTTCCAATAAAATAAAAGTTTAGCAATTTAGCTACTCTCTGCCCTCCTGTTTATCCACAGATTAAAAAAAACTTTATAAAAAAGAGCTCAACATAAAATAAGGCTCACTCTATGGCTCTTTTTGAGTCTTTGCTTTGTTTGCGTTTAATGTTTAAAGCACATGACGTCCTCAAGAATAATATTCGGAAAGAATTCAGCAAACGGGACAGAGAGAGCCAATATAAATCAGCAATTAATCTGCAGATATTTTCTATTTTTAATATATATTTTTGAGGTGTTGTGTTTCTGTGTAGGTCCTGTTTAAATTATTTTATTTATACTTGATCTTCCTTTTTTCCACATTGCTGTCCTTGATTTTTCTCTTAACTCATATTCACTCTTGCACATTATAGTAATGCAATAATTTTTGCTTGCTTACATTGATTTTGACCTTGGGTGGCATCTTAAATAAACCACTGTTGCACTAACTTATTTGAGTACTGCAAGATTGTTTTGAGGTACTCCTTTTTTCTTATTATTTTTTCTCTGTTTGTTTTATTTTAAATGGTTTGACATGCTATACTTCATCTAAAATTATTCTAAACTTTTCTGTTTTGGCAAATGATTTGAGTACTGCAAGAACCTTTTTGAGGAACTTCTAGTAAAACATTTTCTAGATTAAATTTAACAGTGTGATGTGCTATACTCCATTTAATATTGTTTTAAACTACCTTTTTCTTTATAACGCTTGTATAATGCATACACACACACAGGTTTTACAACCTCGTAAGCTGAGCGAGTCACTAATAACTAATCTGCAGGACTATTTAAGTCTATGTATATTTGAAAAATGCAAGATGTCTGTAAGATGGGTGAAAATTATTCATTCTGAAGTGACTCTCACATGTCTGAATAATACATCTGTGTGTGGCAGAGTTTCATCTGAGATGTCAGTGTGATTTCACAGACAGTCGTGATTGTGTCTGATTGCTTCCTGAACACTGATGGTCCGTGTCAGAGATGAGATGAGATAGTTCAGGACTCTTGTAATTCTAGAGCTGATTCGAGATGTGTGGATGCTCAAATGTAAAATCTAAATTGACTTTATTAAAATTGTATTAAAATACTTTTTGTTACTGATTCATCAGAGTTTTAATCTTTTTAATCTCATCCAAGTCCTGTCATCCTTTTTTTTTTCAGTTTTGTTCTGACATATGTCACATTATGCATGGACCTAAAATCAGTTTGAGTTTCATGTCAACATTAAAATACTTAAAGTCCCCCTGTAGTCAATCATTTTATCCCTTAAAACTCATCTTTGATCACCAAAATTTCATATTTAAACAATTTGTTCTTTGAAGAAAAATTATTCATGCCTGAACATAGCTTGAATGTAACTCTACACCCTTGCCTCATTATATGCAGTTCTATGAATATGCAAATGAGCCCCACCTCCACTCACTCACAGCACCTCAGAGATCCACTCGTTGACGATCACACATTGATCTGATTGGTTACAAGGTAGTTTCGATGTCATAAACACCAGCGATTTCAAACCGTGTTTTTTGTTCACTGCATTTTTATACTTTGTATGGTTTGAATCTTCACGGTGAGCTTAGACAAACACACACTGCGTTTCTAAGGTCTTGTAAGAACTGAATGATGGTGTGTTTTCTCACAAACATCATCTCTGTCTCCTGGAGTCTGTGTAAACCGAGCTGAATGACAGTTAAAGATTGGCAAACACACAACGACTGGTGTAAGAAGTGCTGAAGAAGTGCATTAATCAGAGTTGAGGGTGATTTGGTTTGTTTTCTGAGATCTGTTCACAAGACTTTTGTCTTTCTCAGGATGAATCCTTCTGCTAATTAATTTTTTATTAGTGCTCGTTCTTTCTGCCAAAGCACTTCGAGAAATGGATCAGTCCACTCAATGCTCATTAATGACTTCCTCCCTCTCTCTCTGTCTCTCTCTCTGTCTCTCTCTCTCTCTCTCTCTCTCTCTCTCTCTCTCTCTCTCTCTCTCTCTCTCTCTCTCTCTCTCTCTCTCTCTCACGTCCGTCAGCATTTGTGCGTGTCTTTCATTGATCGGTTGTGGAGATGTTTAAAGCGCTCAGGTGTAGTTTTCACTCGGTGTCAGTGAAATACGATCTCCTCACACAAAACAATACATGATATAATAAACAGTAAAATGAACACAGATATTTGATGTATGTGTGTCTCTTTATTTGATCAAAAATACTGTAAAAACAGTAATATTGTAAAATATTTGTACAATTTAAAAATCTGTTCAGTAATATTGTGACCCAGACGTGACCAAAACCTGACAAAATCTCCAAAAAGGGAAGTCCTCATTTGTAAATCTGCTAAAAAAATAAAGTAATGGAAGGCTTTTTATAAATGTAAAAGGCAGAAAGTTTTGTGTGATGGGTATAGTAATATACAAGTTTAGATCTTGTGGGGACATTTTTGGGCCCATGAGCAAAGCCCCCATGAGTTTTGTGTGATGGGTAGGTTTAGTTAGAGGATAGAATATACAGTTTGTACAGTATAAAATGGTAACCAGTATATGTGTGTATTCTCAAACTCAATCTGCTGAACTAAAGACCCACTTTAGTTCTTCTGCAAGTTTTTATGCAACCAAAAAAAAAAAGTCTCACAGACATGATTGAACTCTTGCTAACATACAGTAAGGCCATTAGGGCAAAAATAAACCAAAGCACACACTCAGTGTTTCCAGTGCTCTAGTTTACGTTCACACACACACACAAACACACACACACACACACACACACACACACACACACACACACACGCTAGCTGATGTAACTGAGGATAATCATCATGTTTATCAGGCCGCCTCAGAATCATTTATAATCCGATTTCAATCTCCATTAAAATCTGATGGTCATTTATTTATATATTTCTGTGAGTTCCCTGCTGTGTGTGAAGATGACCCTCATATAGAATCTTTTTTTAGCCACAGTAACAGTTGCCTTAGACCCCATAATGTTCAGGGGTATGGGTGATACTAATAGGGATGCACCGATATAAAAAAAAATGTCCGATACCGATAACTGATAATTCCTTAGGTCTGAAAGTCGATAACCGATATATTAACCGATACATTTAAATCCAAATTTTTATATAATTTTTGAGATTCTGGTAACAAAAACAAGTCTCACCATTAACATCCATGTCACAAGCGCACAATTTTAATGCTCTTCTCATTATTACTGGAATATAAATTTGAAGAAGATCATAGAGATCTGAAGGAGCTAGATTACTATGAGCCTAATAATACTAATACCTACTACTAATAAATAAAATAGAAGTAAAGTAAAAACTTGAAGAGTGTTGAAGAACAGGAGAAATGTGCTCTATGGGAGGGGTTCTGGAAATAATTTGTGCAGCTGAATTCTGGACCAGCTGCAGTTTATGTTTAGAAGGAAGACCAAAGAGAAGAGAAATGCTATAATCTATATGCAACGTAACTAGGGCATTTACAAGGATAGCAGTGCTGTGCTGTTCATTGTCAGAGAAGGATGAAGATATGTCCGTAAACATATGTTTATGTGTTTTTATGTTTCGAAAAAAAAAAAAAAAAATCAGTACGAATAATATTATAAACACGAGCTTCAAAAGATAGGGTGCTATCAAGGACACTCAGACTTTTAACCTGCGTGGATGGAAATACTATTCAATTCAATTCAATTCAAATTTATTTGTATAGCGCTTTTCACAATACATATTGTTTCAAAGCAGCTTTACAGAAAGTGCATTTCAGAAATGTACGTAAAAAATACAGTTAGTTAATCATCATGTATTAATTTAGGGCATAACATATCGCCAGCGTTGAGTCGTCTCTTCACAGGCGTCGAGTCGTCTCATCGCAGGTGTTGGGGACTCTGAATTCTCCGTGAGAGGCTGGATACAGACTGTAGCTGAAGAACGCTATTTACCTCGGGACTAGCGTCCCGAGATAACAGCAGAAAAGCAGATGGGAAATAATTAGCGTAGCTGCTGTTCATAATATTAATGCATTCGATCTGATTCAACAGTAGTATAAGAGGCAAGCATTATGTGAATGCTTGGCTGAAGAGATGCGTCTTTAATCTAGTTTTGAACTGGGAGAGCGAGTCTGAGCAACGAACAGTATCAGGAAGGCTATTCCAGAGTTTAGGAGCTAAATGCGAGAACGCCCTCCCTCCTTTAGTGGATCTGGATATCCTAGGAATGACCAGAAGCCTTGAATTTAGGGATCTTAAAGAACGCGATGGATTGTAGGGCGATAGAAGGTCCATTAAATATACAGGAGCTAGACCATTTAGGGCTTTATACGTCAGTAATAGTACTTTGTAATTGATACGGAACTTAATAGGTAACCAGTGCAGAGATGATAAAATTGGTGTTATATGATCATATTTTCTTGACCTAGTAAGAACTCTAGCAGCTGCATTTTGCACTAACTGTAGCTTGTTTATTGAGGATGTAGGACAACCAGCTAATAAAGCATTACAGTAATCTAGTCTCGAGGTCATGAATGCATGAACTAACTTTTCTGCATCAGAAACAGATAGCATGTTACGTAGCTTAGCAATATTTCTAAGGTGGAAAAAGGCTGTTCTTGTAACATATGAAATATGATTTTCGAAAGACAAGTTGCGGTCTAGTATAACACCCAGGTCTTTTACTGTAGTGGATAAAGTAACTGGACATCCTTCTAAATGAAAGTTGTATTGTACGAGGTTTTGTGGGTGGTTTTTTGGACCAATAAGTAATACCTCCGTTTTATCTGAATTTAATAGCAGGAAATTACACGTCATCCAGCATTTTATATCTTTAAGACACTCTGTCAATTTAGATAAGTTAGTGTTTTCATCTGGTCTTGATGAAATATATAATTGAGTGTCATCAGCATAACAGTGGAAATTAATTCCATGTTTTCTTATAATATTACCCAGTGGCAGCATATATATTGAGAATAGCAGAGGGCCTAACACCGATCCCTGCGGCACTCCATAGTCTACTGACGTTATCTTCGATTTTTCCCCATTTAAACAGACAAAATGGTAACGGTCTGATAAGTACGATCTAAACCAGCTTAATGCCTGTCCCTGAACACCAGTGTAGTTTTGTAGTCGATCCAAGAGTATTTTATGATCTATAGTGTCGAACGCAGCGCTAAGATCGAGTAGAACTAGTATTGACATACAGCCTTGGTCAGAAGCTAAAAGTAAATCATTTGTAATTTTAACTAGCGCAGTTTCTGTGCTATGATGCGGTCTGAATCCTGACTGAAATTTTTCATAGATATAATTTTCTTGCAAGAAAGAGCACAATTGAGCGGACACAATTTTTTCTAGTATTTTAGATATAAATGGAAGATTTGAAATGGGTCTGTAATTTGCTAAGTTATTTTGATCTAATTGTGGTTTCTTAATAATAGGTTTTATTTCTGCCAGCTTAAATATTTTTGGAACATGACCTAAAGATAAAGATGAGTTAATAATATTGAGAAGAGGCTCTTCCACTACAGGTAACACTTCTTTCAGTAGTTTAGTGGGTATTGGGTCTAATAAACATGTTGTTGGTTTCGCTGCAAAGATAAGTTTATTTAGCTCTTCCTGTCCTATAGTTGTAAAGCGGTGTAGTTGTTCTTGAGGGGCGATAATTGTGGCTGAATCATAAGACACCATAGAGGATTGTACATTTACAATTGTATTTCGGATGCTTTCTATTTTCTCATTGAAGTAATTCATAAAATCATTACAACTATACTGTAACGGAATATTTTGCTCTGGTGATGCCTGTTTATTTGTTAGTCTAGCCACGGTGTTAAATAATTTTGGTTATTTTCTATTAGTTTGCGGAGATGCTCAGCCCTGGCTGCTTTTAGAGCCTTTTTATAACGTGACATACTGTCTTTCCACGCGATTCTAAAGACCTCTAAATTAGTTTGTTTCCATTTACGCTCTAAGTTACGAGTTTCTCTCTTGATAACATGTGTAGTACTATTGTACCATGGTGCTTTAGTTTTCTCTCTAACCTTTTTTAATCTAATTGGTGCAACAATATCTAATGTACTAGAGAAAATGGTGCTCAAACTGCTAGTCATTTCCTCTAGTTCATCTGTTTGTTGGGGTTCACTGAGCAGCTGAGATAGATCAGGTAAGCTATTTGTGAATCTATCTATAGTGGTTGGAACGATTGTTCTGCCTGGTCGATAACGTGGCGCAACATGGCAAATTTCAGCAGTACGTAATATGCACGTTACCATACAATGATCAGTGAGATCGTCACTTTGCGCTATAATATCTATATCGGTTGGATTGGTTCCATATGATATAATTAAATCTAGTGTATGATTTAGACGATGAGTGGGACCACTGACGTTTTGCTTGACCCCAAATGAGTTTAATAAATCTGTAAACGCAGCCCCTAACGCATCATTTGTGTTATCTACGTGTATGTTAAAATCTCCAACAATTATTGCTTTATCGGCATTGACCAATAGATCTGAGAGAAAGTCTGCAAACTCTTTTAGGAAATCAGCATAGGGCCCTGGAGGTCTATATACGGTCGCCAAGGCTAGAGATAATAGGGATTTCTTTCTTACATCTAAGAGCGTAACATTTAGCACAAGTACTTCGAACGAATTAAACCTGTGACCTGTTTTCTGAGTAACATTAAGGATATCTCTATAGATTGTTGCAACACCGCCGCCACGACCGATCGGACAGGGCTCATGCTTATAACAGTATCCTGGTGGAGTAGACTCATTTAGACCGAAATAATCATTTGGTTTAAGCCAGGTTTCAGTAAGGCACAGAACATCGAAATTATTATCTGTGACCATTTCATTTACAATAACCGCCTTAGGTGTGAGCGATCTAATGTTTAGAAGACCTAGTTTTAGAAATTCTTTTTGTTCACTGAGATTTAGATTTTCTGGTTTAATTACAATAAGATTTTTCCTAGATCCTAAACTAGATTTATTGTTTGGCCTCACTAGACGAGGAATAGACACAGTTTCTATATAATGTTCTACACTACTTGTATCAATTAAGTTGGGACAGCAGAGATTGTGATTTGGACTTTGACTTACTAGTCAGATGGTGTGTAACGTCTTGGAGATGTTGTCCGACAGCACAGCCGCTCCGATTCTGCTGGGGTGCAGGCCATCAGCACGGTAGAGCCTAGGTCGCTCCCAGAACAGATTCCAATTATTTACAAAGAGCAGTTTCTGTTCAATACACCATGATATTAACCATTCATTTAGAGCAAATAGTCTACTGAACCTTTCTTGTCCTAGTCGGTACGTGGGAAGCGGTCCAGACACGATGATCGTTGCCTCAGGCGCTGTGCTGCGTACCGTCTCGATCAGGCTCCTGTAGTCCTTCTTCAGAACCTCCGTCTGCCACAGCCGGATGTCGTTCGTTCCCGCGTGCAGCACCACAGCTCCGACGCGCTCGTCACCGTTCAGGATCTCGGGAACATGTGCAGCGACATCTAGAACACGAGCACCAGGAAAGCAGTGAGTGCGCACATTACCCTTACCTGAGGTAGCGCGGACATGACGGACGATGGAACTGCCGATGATCACGGCGTCGTCATGTTCCGACTCGCGAAGAGGGGAGAAGCGGTTCCGGGTGGAGATCTCGAAGACCGGGAGGGGTGGAGAGGTTCTTGGTCTGGTCCTGGCTCGTGTCTTCCGCTGAGGAATCACCCAGGGTCCATGGCTTTGTGTCGGTGCCGGAGTGAATGAAGCCAGAGATGATCGCGTCAGAGAAACGCACGGAGTAGACGAAGTCGGAGTCAAAAAGTTACTAACCACTGACTTGTGAGCATCGGCGCGTGATGTTTCAAGCGCTGATCGCCGATCTCGCAGCTCGGCTTGCCTCTCTAGCAGACCACGGATCTGCTTCTCCACGGACTCCAGCTCCAACAGCACCGAATGCAGCTCGAATGTGTCCTCACCTGCACTCAGAGGTAGCGTTAGACACACATCCGATATATTCGCCATTATAACAGATGAACAGTAAATTAGTAGTGATACTACCAATATCACTACTAATTTAGGACTGAAATCCTGGATATAACCCGTATCCTTTCAGTGAAACGGGTGTAAAATCCGACGGTCGATTGGCGCGAGGCCACGCGTGAAATGCTAGCGGGCTAAAAGGCTAGTAGCTGGGATTCGCAAAGTTGGATCTAAGTAGCGATATCAAAGCAATCCGATTGTTTTTTATAGGGAATAGTATCGAGGATAAGTTCACACGATATAAAAATAGAAAGTACTTGTTTATAAATGAGTGGTAAAGAAGAAAATCAAGGATTAATGAATCAATTCGGACTGGTCAATAGTCACAGATAAGCTATTAGTTATTGCCAGAGTAGATTTTGTACCAACCAGGAGAATCTCAGTTTAAGGAAATTAGATGAAAACCAGTTTTTAATTTAAGCTAAACAGCTCAACAGAGAAAGTGGAGGGAAAACAGAAGTAGGCATGGAATACTGATAAAGCTGGGCTGTTGTATGCATAGCAGTGGAAATGAATACCGTAATTCATAAAAATATGTCCGTGGGGGCAGTAAATAAATAATAAACAAAAGAGGGCCCAACACTGAGCCTTGGGGAACACCAGTGGTAACTTGCAATGGCTTAGCTCTGAAGTTAGATCTGATCTGGTGTTGCACGAACTGAGCGTGACCAGAAAAATACAATCTAAACCAAGACAGACCGGTGCCCATAACTCCAAGGGAGGCCAGCCTGTCTAGGAGGATGCTATTCATATTTAATAGAACATGATTTTAAATACATATTTAGAATTATAATAGAGGTTTTAAAGAATATTTTACCAAAAAAAATCAGTTCCTGATTTTACAAAAAAATAAATAAAAATCAGTCGCTAGGGCGTTCTAGGTGGTTGCAATGGCATTGCTAGGGTGTTCTGTGTGGTTGCTTGGGCGTTATGTAGTTCCTATGGAATGTTCAGAAAATTGCTACAGTGTTGGTGTTACAGATGGTAGGCATTGCTGTTAGGTTGCTAGATAGTTGATAGGTGTTATAGATGGTTGGAAGCCAGGGTGTGCTAGGTAGTTGCTAAAATGCTCAGGGTGGTTTCTAAGGAATTGCTATATAGTTGCTAGGCAGTTGATAAGGTATTCTTGTGGTTGCTGGGTGTTATAGATTATTGATATGGCTTTGCTAGGGTGTCCCAAGTCTTTCACTCAGATATTGAAGCTCAATTTTGAGGAAGCTGTAGTAATAATTTTCTGTTGTTAACCTAATTTTTTACAGTTGCAGAAACAATTAAAAATAAAGTGAAGTGTTAAACTGTTTAGTGTTTAGTGCTTTTTTTAAAGACCGTGTACCTCAGTGGCTTTGCTTCACTCCATCTGTGATTCAGCGATGTGAAGTTGTCATTCAGGTTTGTGTGAAATGTTGTCTGTAAACATAGTGATCAGATGGCTGAGTTACACTGTCAGCATGAGTTGTGGGTGGGGCTGATCGGTGGGCAGGGTTTAGTGGTGGGTGGGGCATAACAAGTGGGGTGATATGTGGACGGGGCTTAACGTCGAGCCATAGTTATGGGCGGAGTTGAATTGTGGGCGGGGCATCTGGATAGTGTGGAGTTGTGGGCGGGGCATCATGCGTGGGGCGTCAAGGGCACGTTTTATAAAGCCTGTAAAGCATCACAGGATGGTTTCCACTGTCGTTTAGGAATGCAGTCTCTCTGTTTAACCTGGTTAATTTGGACCTGAGATGAAAGATGCATGACGTTACAGTGCTGATCATAAATTAGATCATGTTTAGATTCAGCACATACTCTTTCTTTAGACTAGCTTGATACAGTAATAACTCAACTTCTCTGCTTTGCATCACGAGATCTTGTGGCCCGAATGAGTCCTGTGCCTTTATATGGACAAACACACACTTTAAGAACATTATTCCTTATGTTATTTATTCTAGAAACTCTATTTTAATTGAACTTACAGTCTACTACTTACAGTCTATTTAAGTTAGTGTTGCACTTGTGCTAGTGTGTGTGTGTGTGTTTTCTTTTTCGGACAGTTTCATTTCCTCTTTGTCTGGTACAAGTGTTCACGAATGCCATCCTGTGTATTAAAACACACACACACACACACACACACACACACACACACAATGGTGCCTCACTGAAAAGCTCGTCTCTGAACCGGAAGTTGGTTGAGAGATTTCAAAAGCGATCCATCCACGTGCCTGTGTATAAGTGTGTGTGTGTTTCTGTGTAAACGGCAAACATCTCTCATGTGTCGTGTCGAGATGAACAGGAAGCTGTTGCTGTCGTTCTCTCTGAGCGGAAGCTGTTCATGTTCATGGTGTCGGAGGCTCTGATAGCAGACCCAACAGGAGTGTGTGGCGATGGATAGTGAAGGAGATGTGGGAGATTGTTCTCTGGAGGACGTTCCCTCCAGCCCGGTGGAGACCGAACATGTGGTAGGATCTCAAAACCTGCTCTATGTCACTGTTCTTCAGTCTGTTAAAGGGCCCAAAACTCCCCTTCATGTCGGTCCAAACCTGTAGCTGACTTTCTTTTTCTAAACTGAAACAGAAGAGAAGATATTTTGAAGAACGCTTGGGGCTATTTTAGTATCGTTTAATTTACTATTGTAATATTTATTCAATTTTTTTATGTTTTTATTTTTACTTAATGTCTGCCATAAAATCTTAATTTGCTCTTAATAAAACAAAAACTAATAAAAGTGAGAAAAGCACAACAAAATTGATAAAACAAACTTAAAGTAAAATGCAAATGAAAATGGTTCCATGCTATTTAACTATATTAGTTAACATGAACTTTCTAAAGCATTTATTAATCTTAGTTTGTTGATTTCAACATTTACTAATACATTATTAAAATCAAATGTATTTGTTAATATTATTTAATGAACTAGCAATGAACAGTTGTGTTTTTATTAACTAAAGTTCACAAAGATTAATAATTACTTTAATAAATGTATCACACACTGTTAGTAAATGCATTAACCAATGTTAGCTAATGGATACTTATTGTAAATTGTTACCAATTTCATTCATTATTTTACCATTTTATTCCAATTAAATTGTAGCCTTGGCAGCCAATATAAAATCTGCTTAAGATGTTTTTTATTTTATTTCATTTCATTTCAATGAACGTATATGTTTTTCAGTATCTTTAACGGTTACCACACTGGTCCAAACATCATTGGACATTTACTTGACATTGAAAAAGAAATTCATCAAAATATCTTCTTTTATGTATTTTAAGTCTGAAACGACATGAGGGTGAGTAAATGTTTTAATATGTTTGGCTGAACGAAGAGCTTTAGTGATATTCAAGAGCTCCCTTCAAGAGCTTTAGTGATATTCACAAGCCATCTTACTTCCGTGATGTGACGTGTTTCTGACTCAAACTGGATATGTGTTGAGATAAAATGAGGACGGAGCCTGATAAATTCAAGATAAATTGATTGGATGCTGTAAGTGTCTCTAAGAGGGATCGATGGAGTCAGTTGAAAAGGAGGAGGAGAAAGTTGAAAGTATAAAAACAGTTTTTTCTTTAGAAAATTGGGCACTGATGAATCATTTAGAGACCAGGAATGTGTATTTAAAAACATATGATTCATATATAATTCCTTTGGAGAGAAATAAAGGCCCAAATGAGTCACTAGTTGTCATCCAAAGTATACACAGAAAAAAATGGTGTTGAAATTACTTTGAAACTCAAGAAATTGCTTGTAAATGTCAAATGTCAAAGAATCAGCAATTAACACATTGAAGCATAACATTTTGAAGTAGAACGTACTCCAATTACCTTTGTTTTATTTCGAAAAATCAGTTTACACTGAAATCTGACTTTTTATTTCAGAAAGCTTTGAAATCTTAGCAAGTTTGAGACATTGTTGAGATCTGGTCTGAAACTGTTATGAAACGTGAGATTTCTGGGCTCTTTTATAAAAGGAGCATTTTCAGGGAAACTGTTGAGATTTTGAAGAGATTTCATTGCGATTCCTCTTTCCTACAGGTTGTTGTCATGTTTTATGTGTGTGTTGCTCTTACTGAAGTGACTTTTCCAGTGTGTTTTGTAAGTGAGCGGCTCACAGCAGAACTTCCTTATTGAGTCACAGTGTTCATGTGTGTGTGTTCGCTCTGAAATATATAACGCATCTGAATGTTTCTGTGTTTCGAGTTTGGTACCTGCTCTATTTACACTGTCAGCCGTGTGTTTAGTCTTTGAATGGCTGTGTGAAGTGTTATATTTCAGTCTGATTGCAGTCTGCGTCTCTTGTGTCAGTTTATGACAACAAAAACAAAACGGAAAAGAGAAGTTCTGTAAGTTTACAGATTCTATCCCTGATGATAAAGTTTCTCTTTTTGTCGGTGACTTCCTCTGCACGAGCTCTGAACCGCACAGCTGCCCTTTGCTTCTGCTGACTCATTTCAGATCATTAACAAACTAAACTAAAGTGCTGGAATAGATTGAATTACAGGCTTAAAACGTGTGGCACTTAATTGACTGCTTAGTTTGGGACATTTAATTTAATATTCAATGATATTATTAATCTGCCTGCATTGACACCATTATATGAGAACTGAACTGAGCTGAACGATGACATCACGGTTTTCTCCAGAGCGGTTATATATATAAACTAAATTAATAACTTTTTTACAACAAAAAAAGAAACATCACTGAACTTACTTAAGCTGGACTATGATGCTATTTTCTTCTAGAAACAAACTTTGTTGCATTATTTTCCTGTTATCTCTGTAAAGCTGCTTTGAAACAATCTGTATTGTAAAAAGTGCTATATAAATAAAGGTGACTTGACTGACACTGTAATATATCCTCTGTAGAGCTACTTTCTTCTACTTGTTCTTGATGTTATACTAGAAATGTATTATTTTGTGACACTCACATAAATTTTTCTGCAAAGCATTAGTGACGCACTGATATAAAAAGTTTGGCCGATAACAACAACCGATAATTCTTTATGTTTGTAAGCCGATAACCTATATATTGGCTGATAAATCTAAATACACATTTTTATATAATTTTTGAGAGCCTGATTACAAAAACAAGTCTCACTATTAAAAGCCATGTCCCAAACACTCATTATTATTTTACAGACTTGCTCTGCTAATGCTGCACTGAACTGTATTCTCCTTTTTTTAAGGGATTCCAATAATATTTCAAGCAATTTAAACCCATCATGTTGAACAGTGCGGATCTGAAGAGTCTCAGCTGAAGGAAATAATACATTATTTATCAGCTTTAATGTATCGGACTAATCTTCTTATCGGGCCGATATTGATAACATTAAAAATGATCATAAATCGGCCGATACCGATATGCTTTGAAGCTATTTGTATTGTATAAAGTGCTATATAAATAAATAAATAAAAAATTAGTTCAGACTTCATACATGCACTTAAAACCGCAGAGACATACGCTTGATCTAATGAATGATGTTCACAAGTTTAATCAGAACTCAAACTCACTAAGACATGTGTATGTGTTTGGTGTAAGAGCATGTGGTGTGTTTCTGAGTTATTTATGGTTGTCACTGACCCTGGATCTGTCTCAGACTCACACATCACACTCTTCGTTTTGCTCTTCTGTTTTATATCAGTCTACAAGGAAACAATGTTTTGTTTACTGCTACTGTGCTACTATGCGAGATTTAAAGGGGGAGCACAGGCGAAGCACTGCTACTTGGCTGCAGAGATATCACACAACACCTGAAATAAAGCTTGCCACAAAGAACCGGCAAAAGTAATGATTATGCATGAAACATTTGAATTGTTTATTACAGTTTTTCTCGATTGCTTAAACACTATAACCAGGCTTTTGAACTAAAATTTCAAAACCATAATGCCATTTATCAAAAAGCACACCCATTTCACTAAACTATAAACACTATTCCCCTGTTTTGACACATGAGTCAGATTTGTTGAACTCTTACTGCAAAACTCTACACACAAATCCCTTCTTTTCTCATTGCCTAGACCATGTTGTCATGTATAAAGCACTAGCATTCAATATTGTTCACTCAAGTCAGCACAGCTTCAGCTCAGTTAGACACAATTACCCAAGTGGAAACACTAAGAGTCAAAATTGAACACACATCAATCAGTTCCTTCAATAGATATTTAAAAGGGCCCAAATCAGTTTATTGAGTTTTGGAACAATGGATCCAGAAAGACATGAAGGAAGAGATCGAGAATGTATAATAAGGAGGAGGAGGAGGAGGAAGGGCAAGAAGACAAGCAGTCTCAGATGAAATTCAAGCCACTCTAGTTGCCCATGTCTTTGTCAATGGTATGACTATGAGGGAGGCTGGGCTACGAGTACGGCCAAATTTGAGTCGCTTTACCGTCGCCTCAAGAACCTTCAGGGAGGTGTGGTGGCAAACAAAATTCTATCACTGAATAAGAGACAAACATTTCCAATAGTCTTTGATGAGGTGTATTTTCTTGCAAGAAAAGGCCAGCAGTCAAACACCAACAGTGAGTACAGTCTGGCTGCGCAGTGTGACAGTGAAGGGAGGGCATCCTTTCTCCTTTATAGTCTTGACTCCCAGAATGCTATCTTTCTAGGCCAATGATGGTATTTCAACCATATGTGGAATATTCTTAGTCGTGTTCATCATCTTGTCTCCTTGAGTGGAGGCCCTCCTGTCACGTCCCAACACTCTTTACCATTCCAATACAATTCCATATTATAATAAGGTGTTGTGTGGCTCTTTTACTGTCATATGATGGTCACACACATTTTACTGTAAGTAAATATAAAAATTTTAGAGGAGAGTGAAAAAAAAAGTAAAACATGGAAAAAATGTTTGTTTTATTTTGTTGTGTGTTGTACTGTGTAGTACAGTGAATGAATAAAAATGTGCCATGTGAAAGGTTTGTAAGGGGGGAATCACAAGCAACATAACTTACCAGTTTTGGAAATGTTGTTTTGAATTTATTGCACCAGTGTGTTAGACTATGTTGTAGTGTGTGTGATTTTGAGGGCTTGTGTGTCCTGTCTGAGGGCAAAGTTTGTTTTTTCAGCAAGAGTGAATGGTTTTGAGTGTAGAGCTTCATTTTGACCTGAAAATAGGATGTTTGGGGAATTGGGTGAGGCGTTGTGGATTTGTGTTTACAGTTTTGAGAATACGAGGCATAGTTTCAAGAAATGCTGTAATAAATCAAGAAAAACTGTAATAAACTAGTGTTTTCTATGTCAGTGTTGGCTGCAAAGATAAAGTTGACGCAGTAGTGAACGCGCCTATAAAGAGAAATGCACACTTCATACCAATTAGCCTACATTAGCAGAGAGTAGCCAATTTCTTTTAGTTTTTAATTGTTTTGTTTAAAGTAGACATTTCAAGCTTTCTATAGATATAATTCTCAGGTCTGTGAGACAAGTATCTTATACGCTGAGTTTCGAGTTTCGGCGCCTCCGTGTCCTGATTATATTGTCTACTATATTTACTTCTTATTTATTAATCCAGGCAATTTGTTGATGAAACATTGATTAAAATGAAGATACTGTCTGTCTGTCTGTCTTATCCATCTATCTATCTATCTATCTATCTATCTATCTATCTATCTATCTATCTATCTATCTATCTATCTATCTATCTATCTATCTATCTATCTATCTATATATCTATCTATATATATATATATATATATATATATATATATATACAGTATATATATATATATATATATATATATATATATATATATATATATATATATATATATACATATATATCTGTCTTTCTGTCTGTAATGTTCTGTCTTTCTGTTCTGTATGTCGTTCTATCTATAATTCTACCTGACAGTCGTTCTGTTGTTTTATATGTCGTTCTATCCACCTGTCTGTGTATCCTGCACTGACCCTCGACCCCTGACCTGTGTGTGCCAGGATTCAGATGGCCTGTCGGTGCTGGAGCAGCTGGGTTTAGACCAGAACTCAGATCTGTCAGACTCCAGCGTTCAGCAGCGATTGGACGAGCAGCGCGAGAGGATCCGGAGGGAGATCCGGAAAGAGCTGAAGATCAAAGCGGGAGCGGAGAACCTGCGGCGGGCCACGACTGACAAACGCAATGCCCAGCAAGTGGAAAGCCAGATACGCAGCTCCACACGCAAACTGGACTCGCTCCACACTCAACTGCAGGAGCTGGACGCACACATCGTCATCAAGGGCCACGACGACAGCAGAGGTCAGGGGTCAACGTTATCATCTTACCTTTACAGGCACAGTGAATGCTTAAAGGTCTCATATTGTCAAAACTGAAATTTCCTGGCTTTTTTCATAATAGTAGAAGTCTACGGGCTATATAACTACCATATAAGTTTGAAAACAGCCAATCCACAGACAAATACACACAGCCTGCATAAAGTAGCTGTGCCTTATCATGAGCTGTTGTGACTTCCGTAAAAATGTGACGTCAAAACTACTCAGTCACCGTCATAAGTCACTAACCCGAGCACTGCCCACCGTCATTACACAGGCTTACGAACAACATTAATATAAGAGACCAGTGGCTAATGTTTATTTATTCTGAAATACCACAGCAAATTAATTCGACCTTATCCGTCTATTCTGCATATTTCACTAGTGATTGCTTCGTCAATCAGGCACAGTTCAATGCCGGTTTTTCAAAGAAGTTTCTCATCAAAGATGCTGAAGTCCCTACATTGTTGGGTCCGACTTCAAATTCACAACCCATAAATAAACTTCTAACACATTTTATGTTATATTATGGAGACAGCATAATCTGAAATTATAGTTTTTATAGTTCTTACTTGTGAGCATCACCAAGCCACAGCAGGCTACAGCATACATGACCCTAGTTACCTGTGGTTGGCCTGGCCGTGCGTCACTCAGAAAACAACAGGCCAATCAGAAGAGCGGCTCATGAATATTAATTAGACAGGCCAAAGTCGACCTGTTCTTGGCAGAGCTCCTGAGAAAGGAGCAGTAAAAATATATTAGGATGGTTTTTAGTACTTATACCGCAAATATATATTCTTAAGGACATCAAAACCTAAAATAAAACTCCAGAAAGGTGTACAATATGGGACCTTTAAGGAATAACATTATATTCTAGGGCTGGGTATCGATTCAGATGTTCCAATTCGATTCGATTTTCGATTCTCGATTCAACTCAATGAATACAGATTTAATACAAATCCTATATTTATAAAAACAAGAACAGTGAACACAAGTTTACAAGTGGTTAATTAATAAAAAGAAATTAAGAGCAACAAACCTGTATATTAAACTCTTTTTATGTTAGGTAAACTTGGGTACATTAAAACAGAACCCAACTCTATATCTCAAATGCATACAATGAATAGACAGGATTTTGATGCAAGATGAAATTGATGCTGAAAATTGGACGAGTCAGAACAGTCGCATGCTTTGATCAAACAGGATCCAGTTATTTTATGTTTCTGATAAAAAAAAACATAAAATCTCACAGCATTAGCTGTAACATGGAGGCTGCAAGCCTATGAACAGTAGAGGAAAACTAATACTGGCTTTTGGGTGATGGATAAATAAATATGGAAAAAAATCGATTCGTGGCTTTTGAGAATCAGTTTTGAATCGGCCACATTTTAAAAAATGATTAATCAAAAAATCTTTTTTTTTTTTGTCCAGCCCTATTATATTCCTCATTATTAATGAGTGAATATGAATCCTCTGGGATGATGTGTTTGGTTGTGAGCATACAAGAAACTGATATATATTTAAAGCCCTCATAATCCTGTTAGACCGTGACCCTGGATGAATATTTGACCCTGTCTTTGACCCCCAGATGACCTTCAGTCTCTCGGGTCGCCGAGTCGCTCCTCAGCCAATCAGGACAGGATTAAGGCTCTGGAGCGACAGCTCAACATCGAACTGAAGGTCAAACAGGGGGCAGAGAACATGATCCCCATCTACGCCAACGGGGCTACCAAGGTAATGAATGTCTATCTATCTATCTGTCTGTCATCTTTCTATTTATCTATTTACCTATCCATCTATCTGTCTGTCATCTACCTATCTATCGTTCTATCTATCCATCTGTCTATCATCTATCTACCTATCTATCTGTCATCTATCCATCTATAAATCATTCTATCTGTCTTTCATTCTATCTATCTGTCTGACTATCTATCTATCGTTCTATCTATCTATCTATATATATATATATATATATATCTGTCTATCTATCTGATTATCATTCCATCCATCCATCCGACTATCTCCATCTGTCCATCTCTCGGTCCTCCAGGATAAGAAGATGCTCCAGTCGGCTCAGCAGATGCTGCAGGACAGTAAGACGAAGATCGACATCATCCGTATGCAGATCCGTAAAGGCGTGCAGGCCACCGAACAGACCGACGACACTCAGGGTACTGAATTTGCTAGTGCTACTAACATACTCTGTCTCATAGAAATAAGCGTTTACCCACTTAACATCATCATAGATATCGTTAAACGGCTTAATAACAGCATTAACCTTTATTTAACCAGGCAAGTCACTTAAGAACAAGGTCTTATTTTCAAAAACAGCCTGGCAATAGCATAGAGATAGAATAGAGATCCTGAAAATGAAAGTCGGGTTGACGTCTAAATCCAACGTTTGTTTTACGTCAAGCTCCAATGTTGGGTAGACGTCACATTTTGGTTGTAATCACTGATCTATATAATGACTGGATAGCTCATGACGTTCTAAACTGCCATCAGGCAGTGAAGCCACCGGAAGTGTTCGAGCGGCCAGCTTACGATTCCCTACCAGCAGAGGGCTCCAACGCCCGTTATACAGAGATTGGTAGGCCCGACGGCACTTTTAAGATGAACGGCTGAGCAGCATACAAGTGTAAAACGACGTTTACAAAAGGACGTCGAAAAACTGCCACAGGTTGTTGTTCAAGCCCTATAAGTAGTTATTTATATGCAAAATTGTCGCTATGCCCGTGTTGTTTTCTCCGAGGTAAGAGTAAGTTAACGGTAATGCTGCTGCTTCTTTAACAAGCAACGATAAAACAGTCAACAGTAGCCTATAAGAAACAGAGCAGCAATAATCACAATTAAGTGTCCAATAGCGACACCATTTAATAGCTTCAAAAGAGCTTTGTGCAGAGTCCGTTTATCGTTACATTAACCCATACAATTTGTATTATGCATTTCCTGAACATGTACTTGCTAAGCAAACACTTTATATGAACAAACTACTAATCTATAAAACACAATCGGTCTTCCGACCTAGTTGAAGGCGGTGAGAGAGTGCGCGCACGCGCGCGGCCGGTGCTCTCTTTCTCTGCTCGTTCTTATGCGCCCTGTCCACTGATCTAAATAATTCGTTGTTACGATGACTTTGTTCCCTCATTTTAATAAATCGTGGACACGTTGAACTAATTCCCTCCCTCGTTTTGATTTAAAACGAATTACAACGTGGCCACAATATAGTAAAACGAGGGAACAAATTAGTATAACGTGCTGAGGTATTATTAATATGTGGCCACTAAACAATATTCACCTGAATATTCACCAATTCACAAAAAATAGGTCTTTAGCATTCACTATATAATTAATAGTATCAAACTGTTTTTCTTACCTGTGAAGATAGCTCTTCAGTGAAGGCCGACTAGTGTTCTCGTACAGCTTTTTATTTCTTTTGCAAAGAAATTGTCGTTTTTTAATAAGCTGGAAAAAATTCTGACTTTAAACAAATACCCATTTAAATGCTTAGGATGTTTGCGTTGTGAGAATGTACAGGGATACTTTAGATTTAAAAACTGTGTCTCGTTAGGCAATGTTTTTTCAGTCAAATCATAAAATTTCCTATTGATTCAATAGAACGTGTAAGCTCGCTAGGGAATACCAATATGGCGGCGCGGTGGCTTCACTGTTTATGACGTCATGAGCTATCCAGTCATTCTATATAGATCAGTGGTTGTAATGAAAAAAATGCATGGCAGTACACTTATTACCAGCTTCACTTAATACTAACCAGATTTACTTTATTTCTGTCAGATGTCTACTGAAGGTCTTATTGAGAATTAACAGAGGTTTAAATGTTGATGTTTTATTGAAAATGTTTTGTTTAAATGTTTCACCATTATGGTGATCAGTGTTGCTTTAGCTGTGCAGTTTGACTCTTGACTTTTAACATAAGTTTTTCTCTTGCTGCAGTAATTGTGTTTGTTAGAACTGCAAGAGAAATTATGTACAGAAGATGATATTGACTATGATGTTTACTAGATCATCATTTAGTGTTTGATTCACTGGTCATATTCAGAGTCTATTCTTTGTTTAGATATCATGTTTTTTATTTCAAATTATTGATTGTAATAGTCCTGTTATTGTCCAGTAGTTTACTAATCTGAGGGATTGAGCACCAATAAGTTTTAAAGATTCAAACTACCCAACTAAAGGAAACACTGATCACCATAATCAATGAAGTGACTTCAAACCAAACTATTATTTTCAATAAAACATCCAACATCTAAACCTGTGTAAATTCTCAATTAGAACTTCTGTAGATGTCTGACAGAAATAAATTCAATCTGGTTAATAATGTGACTCTGGTAATGTTGTTTGTGGTTAAGATGGTAATGATAATAATGTCTGTGGAGTTTAATCCTCCTCTGCTGAGATATCGAGAGATTTAATATGCTGCCATGCATTTCACACTTTTTGCAGTGGGGCGTTTATTCCAATCAAAATTCAACGTCTGTCTGATGTTGGGTTTAGACGTCAACCCAACTTTCATTTTCAACCAAATATGACGCCTGACTGACGTTGGATTAGTTGGAGTCCGACGTCACATTGACATACTGTGTTTGCTGGGACTTTTCTCTGTTTGACTCTATGGAGGGAGTCTTATCTCAGAACTCATCAGCATTAGTCCTGTCCACACTGCAGCTCAGGTTCACTTAATAGTGATATTGTGATATAAGACGACTAATATGATTTCCATCCTTACAAATTGTAAGTGTAACATTTCACATAGCGAGGACATGAACTCTCATGGCATGTTTTGAATACCAGGAATGATGCAGTTGTGTATGTTTGCGTGAAATGGTTGGTTCATAAACAGAACTAGTGTCTGCTGTCTTTTCGTCAGACAGTCTAATTCTGTCCAGTGACACAAGCGTCTGTCTTTCCTGCTGTTTGTCTGTTAAAAGGTCTCTGAGGCATCAACATTAATACATTAACATGCTCAACCCAGAAATCAAAATTCTTTCATTATTTGTTTCAAACCTGTACGACTTTTCCATGGACCACAAAAGGAAACATTCTGAAGAACGTTTAAACATATCTATGCAATGAATGGTACTGACAAAAAGGATGAAAAGTGTCAGAAAGTGCTGTAATCCAAGTCTTTTAAAGTTATATGAGATCTTTGTCAAGTCAAGTTACATTTATTTATATTTATTTCTATACAGATTGTGTCAAAGCAGTTTCACAGTAATAAACTGAAAAATAGCAGCGTTAATGTTGCAGAATTCATTATGAATTTATGGTAAAGCAGCTCGACAGAAGAGAAGTGTCATTATTGAGATCAATTTAATTCAATGTTGATTCAGTTCAGTTCATTAACAGTGTCAACGTTACAAAGTTAGTGTCATTCATCTCAATTCAGTTCAAATTTAGTTTTTATCTGATAGTCAGATCCAAACCCATATTTAATCTATCTAGAATGTAACTCACGATTTTTATCATCTATAACGAGCTGCGACTTGTATTATGAAGCGATTTACATAATGAAAAAAATATTAGAGTTTTAAAAATAAGAGTATTTGTGTAATTAATTTCCTACACGACTTGTAGTTTCAGTATATGAATTCAGAAGGCTTATAATACAGTATAGTGCATATAGAGTCGTATGGACTGATTTATGGTATTTTATAGTGTTTCCTGTGCTTTTTGGAGCTTGATATTTGAACCTTTCGGCTGTTGTATATAAAGATGTGCAAAAAATCGCCTTTGTGTTCCACAAAAAATAACAGCAAACGTGTTTGAAACGACATGAGGAGGGTGAGTAATAATGACAGAATTGAAACTTTTGGATAAACTGTCCTTTAATAAAACTACATCTGAATGCAGAGAGTGAAAGAGACATGAGAAAGATGAGAGATGGAGAGGGAGGAAATGAAGGGCGAGCTGAATCTGCAGCTCTAATGAACTCAAATGGTGTGTTTCGGCGCTGATGTCTTGTGTCCCGAGGCCGGAGGGTTAAGAATAGATTCATTAATGTGGCTCCGCCCTCGGCCATCACCGAGATCCACGGGACGCTCACAGGAGTGACGTCTGACATCCTGTGAGGGGAATGGGGATGTAAGGTCTTTTTAGTTCTTCTCTTCGGTTCTTTATTATATCTTATTTTCATTAACGTTTAGCTATTTTAATTGTAGTTTTTTTTTAAATGTAATTTCAGTTAACGTTTATTATATTTCAAATAACGTAAATATTGAGCGAGCTGATTGTGTCTGCAGACCGTTCATGTTTAAAAGTTAAAGCTATTTAACATTCCTAATTACAATCAAACAAACATAAACTCATCACAGATTTTCACTCAGTGCTGAAGGACTTGTAAATAGTGTGAGGGTGTGTGTTTGTGTATGTGAGCGAGAGAGAGAGAGTGTGTGTGTGTGTGTGTGTGTGTTTGTATGTGTGTGTTTGTCTATGTATGGCATCACCTGGAAGGATCTACCATGTGTGAGTGTATGTGTGTGTGTTTGTCTATGTATAGCACGCCCGGAAGGATCTAACCCGTGTGTGTGTGTGTGTGTGTGTGTGTGTGTGTGTCAGCAGGTAAGCCGGATCTGTGTGGGATGGAGCTGCGTATCGAGGAGCTCTGGCATCATTACCGAGTGGAACACGCCATGGCCGAGGGAGCCAAAAACATGCTGAGACTTATGGGAGCTGGGAAAGCACAGGACAAGAAAGCCATTGCTGAGGTGTGAGAAACATATGGTTCCCAAACTGGGGTACGTGAGGTGACAGAGGGGGTACGCCAACATTAAAACCACGCAAGTATTTCTAACAGGCAAAATACTGCCTCTAATAAATGAACAGGAACATGGTAGTGTGGTAAAAGGTCAAATTCATGACGTCCAATCAAATTACCACATCTTTTGTGGTCAAAACTGACTGCATCCACACAAGCAGGAAGCATATAAAAGGTTGTGTGCAGAGCATATGCTAAATCACACTACATTACTGCCGTTCTCCACGATGTACCTTTGTAAAAAAAAAAAAAAAAAAGTTGTGATTTAACACTTATTAGCATGAAGAACAAATATAGACTGTGCACAGAGATCGATTTAAAGTCCCCTTATAGTCAATAATTTGATCCCTTAAAACAAATTTTTGATCACCAAAATTATGTACTTAAACATTTTTTCCTTGGGAAAAAAAATCTTCATGCTGAGATTCTGGTGCTTTTCGATCATTTTTGACCAAAATTTTTTACATTTCTTTTTATTGGAATGGTACGAAACTTGGTAAAGGTTTTGGCACTTGCTGTGTGTAGACACACACACAGAAAATTATGGACCTGATTTGAAAAGGTTATATGGTCCTGTAAACAAATAGTCACATTTGTGCTCCTAGCGGTCAAAAATGAGCGCATTGGAAATTAATGAGAGACAAATTTTATCTAGTGGAAACTTTTGGTACTGCAGCCAAACAAAATCTGACTGAAAGTAAATTTTTTGAGATATCAACCTCAAATTTGGAACACAACTTGTTTAGATTTATGGCTTTGATTTTCTCGCTGTTTTAGAGTAAATCGTGAAAATATATATTTTATATAAAAATTAAAAATAGTATTTTTGTGCATTTTTCATAACAATAAACATTAAATTAATACCTATTGATATTAATAAATTGATACCGTTAACCGATGATCTTTTACATTTGAAAGCCTATAACCGATATATTGGCCGATAAATCTAAATCTGGAATTTTAGTATAATTTTTGAGAGCTTGATTACAAAAACAAGTCTCACTAATAAAGTCACGTCATAAGCCGATATGACAGACTTGTGTGGCACGTGTTGCACTTTACTGTATTTTCCTTTTTTGAAGGGATTCCAATCATATTTCTAGCAATTCAAACCCATCATGTTGCACAGTTCGGATCTGAAGAGTCGCAGCTGAAGGAAATAATACATTATTTATCGGCTTTAATATATCGGACAAATCTACTTATCGCCGATAACGATAACATTTAAAATGAACATATATCGTCCGATGCCGATATGGTGGCCCATATATCGTGCATCCCTATTTATTTATTAATTATATTAATCATTAAATTAAAGGAATTTTTTTGAATATGTTATAAAACATGACATACATTTAATAGGGCAAATATTGTCTCTTCATAGAAAAGGTGTGACTGCAGTCTAATGGTGCGTTTACACCAAACGCGAATAGAGCATCTGGCGCGAGTGATTTCAATGTTAAATCAATGTAAAGACGCGTTTACGCGTGTCTAGAGGTCCTGTGGTGCGAATGAGGCATTTAGCGCGGCGCGGTAGAGTCCAGTTCGCGCGAATGACGCAAATTGAGCGTCTGGCGCGATACATGCAAATGATTTTATTTGGTGCATTCGCGCGAATTCGCAAATTCGCAAAAAACCCAAGTTGAAAAATCGGAATTTTGCCGTCAGTTCACGCTGCGTTAACCAATCAGGAGCCTGCTTGCTGCTGTCACGTGGTGAAGTAAATATTTTATCACATAAAAACTTGATTTCAATGAGACATATTAAGTTTGTATTGAATGCTATTTATTCCATATCTAATCTAGATATATTAAATTCAAATCTATATTAAACATTATTATTCTAATGTAAAGACAACCAACATACTTTAGTGCAAGAACATAGTTCGTGTCTGGACAGTGTTGTGTGAGAAAAAAAAATCACAGGACAGGTTAATCACTTTTGTAGGCTGGCTCCATTTATCATCAAAACAAAAATAAATGACAGATTAGGTGTGTGAGGGCGAGGGTGCGGGACAACAGGTCATCAAACGGGTGCGGGACAGGTGGAAGTACCGCTGAAAGCGGCCGTCATCCAGGCGCAGCTCCAGGAGCAAATGGTAAACTGGGAATGCCTCCGGAGGGTCTGGTGGACCCCAGTACGGCGACAATGACCCCTACACCGCTGTTCTGCTCTCCAGAGCAAATACAGAGCAGTGACTCTCTCGAATCTCGATCACCATCAGCCATCTTGCAAACAGACACTGCCTAGCACTCGCCCCTCCCACAAGAAGCGGATTTCGGACAACGTAAATTGTTTGCATTTTACGCGTGTCAATTTCGCTTTGGACGCGCAAATGGATTCAAAATGTTCAAGCGTCCAACTAGACGCGGTAGACGCGAATTTGACGCTTTATTCGCATTTGGTGTGAACGCAGTATAAGTGTATAAGAGAAGGATGTTAAGGCGAGACACGGCAGGCAAAAACATCGTTTTTTTTTCACTGGTCAATTTTGAGATTTTGGGATATTTGTCTTCAATAACATGTCTTCTTTCAGACTTGTGGTGAAAAAAAGTCCGAAATACACATTTAGGTCTTTATTTTACTACACTTTGTCTGTTTGCGTCTGTAGATTTCTCATAAATTCATCAAAACTTGTCGTTATAAATCATCATGCTGATCCGCGATCGCGATCTGCACCCTGTCATCACACACACCGTTAGAAAGCTCTCTCTCTCCTGAACAAGACTGCCGGATCCAAATATGGTCATTTCCTTTTCATCAGCAACCAATCGCAAAAGTAAAAGGGGGGATTTTACTCTAAATGCGCAATCTCATTGGCTGATGCTAAATCTTTAAAGCCTGTTTTCTCAAAATGACTTTTCTGTCATACTCCAAGTCCGAAATCTCCAGTTCAGTAGCACCTATATACACCAAACTTTCCAGTCTTGTACCTAGTTATATTATGAAGACATTTACAGAGGGATTTGTAAATATATTATTCGTAGCCTGATTTATATAACATTTTATTCCCAAAAACATGGCGAAAATCATTTTTTAAGGCTATTGGCAGTATATTCTGATTTACAGGATAACAAAAGTAGATATCCATAAATCCCTCTGTAATTTTTTCCCCATCTGATATGTGAACACAATGAAAAAATAATTTTGAACCTGGCTTTGTCCAATACTCAGATTTCGTTTTTTAAAATATATGCAAAATAGCGCATATTTAATTAGACAATGCCTCTTTTGCATATTTAAACATTAAATTACAGAAAACTTGTAACATTTTTTTCTCATCTTAATGTAGGTAATCAACTGGCAAAGTTTCATGGTGATATCTGATAGTTAAAAAAATTACCCTATTCACCTGCAGTGTCTCGCCTTAAATGCTACGACACTCTAAAAAAGTTCCCTTTTCCCTTTTTTGGAGAAATCAAAACGGACCTTTGCTTGCTCCTTGTGGCGTGTTTGTTTGTGTGTCTAGGCTCAGAGTCGCCTGAGTGAAGCGTCCCAGCGGCTGGATCTGCTACGGGTGTCGTTGGAACAGCGGTTGGGGGATCTGCCGGAGGAACACCCGAAAGCGTGTCTGATTAAAGAGGAGCTGGTGCTGGCGTCGTCCTCGGCCTTCAGTTCCCGTCACAGCGCCCCCTACGTCCACAACCAGTACAGCACCCTCTGCAAACCCTCGCCGCTCACCGGTAAGCCAGACACACAC
>JAPDVR010000003.1:52507814-52647814 GCA_026230005.1 Gila orcuttii
TCATTTTGAACCAAAGCAATGACTGTCAAAATTGATCCTACAATCAAACCAAAAATTATTAAACACCAGTAAAATTTATAAAAATGTGGGACCAAAAATCATTCAGACATAATTCAGATATATTCAGATATAATTTTGTATATTTTTTTACTAGTGGGTTCAGGACACTTTATGTTGCTATCCTCACTTACATAAATGAACTATAGTGTCCTGCACCCACTAATGTATTTACTTTGTTAGCACACATTTTCTAGTCTAGTGGTGAACAATTCATCCGTGCAAGTAGGGCTGGGTGACATAAACAATGTTTATCCTGATTTTAATAGAAATGTAGATTTGAAACAAAATTTGGTGTGTGTTACAGGTGATGTTCATCAACCCTGTGATCGAGAGAGGTCCACGTCTACAGCGCCAGAGGAAGGTGTTTTCTAAACAGCAGGGTAAAACTCAAGCCAAACACATCCTCTGCTGTGCATACTGGGAAAGAAAACACTGAATCTCATGCTAAACGCACTGGTGGCAGTGAAGTATGCATGTTTAACTTCAGTATGGATGTATACTCAAGCATAAATAGTACACTGGGCAATATTTGCAACGAGATGCACTAATATTGCATGCTATGTAAGAATTATAGTATGTAAATTGTGAATCTGTGGAGGTTAATGTGCCCGAATCATGAATTATACCCAATGTAAACATTGCAGCTTGTTCATAATTTGTCACTATACACCCCAAAAAATATTTTGGCATAAATACATGTATTTGTATGACATATCAATTTTTCCATTCATTTGGATTACGTAGTTTTAATTAAGTAATAATCTTAATGTGATGCATATTGGTCAGATTTCTGCCCTCAAAAAAGCATGGTATAGTGTATTATTAACTATATGCACCTATTTGATTTTATTTAAATAATCATATTTTATAAAATCCTCCTGTAGTCAATAATTGTATCCCTTAGTTTTTCCTTGAAAAAAATGTCTTTATGCCTCAAAATAGCATGAATGTAACTCGACACTCTTGCCTCATTTATTATACACGGCTCTATGAATATGCAAATGAGCCCCGCCTCCACTCACTCAGAGATCCACTCGTTGACGATCACACGTTGATCTGAATGGTCACAAGGTAGTTTGTGACGTCAGAAACACCAGCGATTTCAAACCGTGTTTTTGGTTCACTGCGGTTTTAAGGAGAAAATACTCAGCAATGCTGTCGACTTATGCATTTACTCATGGTTTGTCTTAAAGCATATTAAAAACACCACATAGACATATAAACAACATTAAAAGCTGGATTTTCACCACAAGGGGACTTTAAAATGCATTGATTCAAAAGATGCTTAAAATCAGTTCATTGTGAAAAGTTACATTTATTCATTTATTCAGTGAAAAAGTATGAACATTGTTACTAGCCGTGTTTTGCTTGTTCCACAGCTAGCCATAATTCAACAATGTATGAGATTGAAACTAAATGGATGCATTGATGATTAATACAAAAAGTTATTGTGTATTTAAAACATAATCAGTATTTTAGTACGACCAGGGAAATCCGACCTTTTTCATTTATGTATGACTGATAAATACGCTTCACATTACATTTATTAGTTTGTTAAAACTGTGTAATCCAAATGAATGGAAATGATATAAGAAATTCAAATACAGTTAAATATAAAACAATTATAAAATCTCTTTTTTGGGGCTTTAAGGTTTGGTTGCAATGGATGTTATGGAAATATATATATATATATATATATATATATATATATATATATATATATATATATATATATATATAAAATAAAATTCACAGTGATTATAACTATTATTTAAAAAGTGCTTTTTAATTAGCCTGAGGTCAATAGAGAGTTCATCTATTTTAGTCCTCAAAAAACAAAACCTCTTTCTGAACAGCACGAGAGTATAAATAACATGATATAATATTGTGATGTAGTTTTTACAGTATGTAACGTTTGTGCTGTTTGTTGTGACTCAGGGAAAGCGTTCCTGCGTGCGAAACAGATGAACGTAGACATGGCCACGTGGGTTCGTCTGCTGAAGAACGCCATTCCCATGAGCTCGTCCACACACAGCTTCACACAACACAGCCACACACACAACAGCAGGTAACGCACACACACACACACACACCTGTGATCCATCCTGACCAACATGACCGACTCCAGCGTTTCTCCACAGCGAGATCTCCATCCAGAAGATCCAGCCGGGCGACGACTCTCCTCCGTCTGTGACGAGGAAAAACACACTGACGTCTGAGACGGTAAACCAGTAACACGCTTTAATATATGTATGATGATAATATTTAATAACATATTTAATATATGGATCTTTAACAGGGGTGATTTTACGGATTCACAACATAATGTAAAGGAAAATCTATGAAGTTACTAGTTCATACATCATATCAGTGAATATTTGAGCGGATTTTGGGACAAACAGGACGATATGATCCTCAATATTTCAATCCCAAATACTGTGAACATATTCTTCTTAATTAATCTTGCTTAATTAATTGTGTCTGCTAGTCATACTGCATTTACAGCTGACAATGGTTTGTAGAAGCTTCTGCTTGGTCTTAATGTTTTATGCATCATTTTATGTCGCTGACAATTAAATAAGTAAAACTGAAAATCTTAAAATATACAAAGATATAATGATATCATTGCTCAAAAACTCAATTACATTTTTTTTAAATATTATGTATTATATTAAAGATTACTTCACAGGTTTAATTTTACGTCTTTAAATAACTGATTAAATTTCATTTTGCGAACAAATTTCTTTAATATCGAATTTGATATTTTAGTTTTTAGTATTTAATAATTTGATGATTTTCAGTATTTTTAGTGTAGCAGCACAATATGACTTGCAGTGATTTTATTTATTTTGAGGGGAAACTATTTACAGTGAATGAAAACTTGCTCTCGATTCTAATTATAAATGAATGAATAATAATGTGATGATGATAATGTGTCAGGTGGACATTGGGCTGGTGCCGGAGCCGGTCTCTCCTCCTGATCCCGCTCCTCCTGGGAGAGCTGTCAGGATCACTTCCCATAATTCCCAGCGCAGGTACACGTCCTACCAGCACAACATATGACTTCCAGACCAGGCCAAGAGACAGCGTGACACACACACACACACACACTCATGATGTAGTTTCTGACCTCACACCAGCTTTTACCTTCAGTTTAATTACATCCGGCCTGTGTGTGTGTGTGTGTGTGTGTTTTTGCAGGTCGTCCAAAAGCCCTCTGTGTCTTCAGGATTTCCGAATGATCGCAGTGCTCGGCCGGGGACATTTTGGCAAGGTAACTGGAACACGTTCAGTCTTAAAGCAACACTAAGTACGATTTTTTACCTTAAAATAATGTTTCCAAAATCGTTTCAGTGGTTCATCAAGTCATGACATGGTGAAATTAGGCTGACCACCTGTCCCGCTTTGCGTTGTACCGCACAGCATTTTCACCCCTTGTCCTGCACGTCGCATATTGAGAAAATGTCCCGCATTTTCATCAGTCTGTTGGTTTTTGAATATCATATTAAAGAAAACGTGCATGCGTTATTTTGACTTTTTAAGAAAGCATTTTATTTATTATTTTTGCGGCGTAGTTTTTCACCTATATTTAACAGCGCTTCGTCAGAAGTACAAATACAACAGCCGTTTTTAAAATCCTATCCAATGGTTGAAAGCACAGGAGTAAACACGGTCACTAGTGGGTTGTGACGGCTGTCAATCAAAATGTGGAGCGGTGATTCGTTCCTTGTGTTCCCTGTCAGAAAACAAATGGATAATTCGGTAAATTAAATCTTAAATTTAACAGAATTTATCAACTTGTTGCCTGCTGTGGTTGTTTTAATTCACATCCTTTCTAAAAAAAAAAAAATATGAAAGTTTTTGGTTTAATATATTCTTAATATATAAGACTGTCAATGATCTAAATTCATGTTGGTTTATATTTTATTTGTTCATTATTTATTTTGTTTGATTTTAGTTGGACAAAAATAGTGATGCCTGCTGCCTTTGGGCTCAGTGATGTTGAATTTAAATGTCATGTAAATAAAGACATGTTATGTTACATTGTGATGTAATGGTGTTTTCTGGAAGGGACTAAAGAACAAATAATTTTTATCAGCTGAAAGGCAGAATACAAATGTTTTTATTAAGTTAGATAAACATTATATAACAGTTTCAGGTTATGTGGTAACATGTCCCACATGAACTTATAATCGTCCCACATTTGGTTTGTTTGATGGTTGTCACCCATGGTGAAATGCACTTTGCGGTCCTTTATCTGATATATCCACGCTATGTAAGATTGCCAGATCGGGTCGCGTTTCTGTAGTTCTAATGAGACATAAGAAAACTACTAATTTGACTTGCTTTACGGCAAGCGTTACAATTGATCGTTTGTGATGTATCATACTTTCATAAAATCATGCATCATACTCTACCTTGTCTGTGGCCATTGTTGATTCCAAAGCCGGTGCTGGATAAACAGCTTCCAACCTGTAGGGCGACCGCAAAGTCACTTGGTGTTGCTTTAAAAATATAAACTGCAGCAACTAGTCAGACAGAATCGACACACACCGAAAACGTCCTGCACCCAAGGCAACATTTCTACAGGTTTTCTTTTTTTTTTCCAGTTTCATTTCAATTGACGAATATTTATTTTAAAAGTTTTAATTAACAACAACGACAATAACATTATTATTTGTTTCTTCCATATATATGTTTTTCTCCACACCCTTCTGATGTCACCGCTGTGATCTGTATGAATCACTTTTATTTTATGTATCAGAGATATTTATCTGTAACTAGAGCTCCCTCATTTTTACACATTAGGTATACCGTGCTATTGTTTCTTTTTTTAAACCTTTGTTCAGAAAAAACAAATGTCATATTAGAAAACTAAATAAAGTAAAAAAAAAAAAAAATAAAAAAAAAAACCGACAATAACTAGTCCAACTCAAAACAAATGTTTTAAAGCAGTTTTGTTTCTGAACTCAGATTTTACATTGCATTAACAATTTTGTTAAAAATTTAAATGTTTTTATTTTATTTTAAATATCAATTTTATTTAGATTATTTACTTTATTTTTAATATTTTCAAATTTTTCAGTTTTCTTTTTAATTTAAGCTTAAGTCTTTTTTATTTGTTTTTGTTTTTAACATTCAAGTTTCTAGCTTCAATTTATATATATTTTTTTCAGTTTTGGTTTTAATTTAATTTTCATTTTAGTACTTCACACTTAAACTTTTTTCATTTCAGTTAGTTGTCAAGGAAACATTTTTAATTTTCATTTACTTTAAGTTTTTAATCTAATATTTATATTTTATTTCAGTTATCAGAAATTAACAATAATTTAACAACACTGCTCGTGAGTCCTACTAGAAAACTCATGTTTTAAAGCAGTGATTTTGCCTCTGATCTCTGAGAAGTGTATGAGAAGTGTTTTCTCTTCTCTTTTCGAGACGCACACGAGTTTTTGAATTAAGAATCATGTGCACATTGAGTATGATTTGTGTGTGTGTTTCCAGGTCCTTCTGTCTGAATACAGACACTCAGGAAAGATGTACGCCATCAAAGCTCTGAAGAAAGGGGACATTGTGGCGCGGGACGAGGTCGAGAGGTGAGTGTTCACTTTAGGATGTATTTTTCCTTACAAACATTGCATGAAAAGATATTTTGTCACTGGGTTGGCTTGTACTTTTTTTCTTCCTCCACAGAGCTTCATATTAAACATCACATTAGTAATGCACCGACATTTTGGCAACGGAAAATATTCGTCCGAAAATGAATTTTCGGTTTCGTCCGAAAAGTGAGAGATACACTGACGTTTAATTAGCGCTTCTCCGATTGTGCATTTTAACTGTCAGTGTATGTTTCCTGCATTTTGATGAACTGAGACCTTTTCAGTTGATGCATGAACAATGAGCGCAAATTTTTCTTATTGTGATTAAAAAAACAAATCACCGGTCATCTCTTCCTCTTTACTGCTAGTTATAGCACAAAATATACATAAATGGACATCAGAAGGAATGAAAGAAACAGCAACCTGTTGTATTTATTATTTCATGTATATTGGAATAAATCTTTCATGAAAACAAGTTCTTATTACAGCCAATATTTAACTGTTTATATTTGAACTACGAATTGTAATAGGAATATATGTAACACTTTACAATAAAGTCCCATTATTAATGCATTGACTAATATTAACTAAAAATGAGCAATGCATTTGTTATAGCATTTATTAATCTTTTGAAATGTTGAAATAAACATTAACTAAGATTCACAAATGCCTTTAAAGTATTCGCAACATTAGTTCACGTCAATAAATTAGGGCTGCAACAACTAATCGATAAAATCGATAATAATCGATTATGAAAATCGTTGTCAACGAATGTCATTATCGATTAGTTGGTCTGCTTACGTCACGGGGAGCGTTTACTGATGACGTCACTTTCATGACAACACAGTCGATCGCGAAATGGCAGTGAGTACCTACAGATCAATCGACGGCAGAAAAAAAGTGTGCGGGGCTGTTTACACCTGGCCACTTCATGCGTTTTCTCAGATCGGATAGCTCTGATTTATCAAAACGATTCCATTTACACCTGGTCACATAAATGTGTTTTCGCTCTTCAATTCCCGCGCTATATGCAGATTTAATGGAGTTCACGTCACCGAAAGCAACAGATATGAGCTGCATTTTATTGATTAGCAGTTAAAATCAAACACCGCAATAAGAGAGAGCGGCAACAGCACTGGTAAGATCATTTCGTTTCTTTACTTTTAATGATGATGATTGTGCGTCTGCGGTAATGCGTGTTGCAGTAGCGTCGTCATATCCGGCTATAACATTACATTGCCTATAACACAATCTCACATTTTTATTTTTTTTAGCATTTTTGGGAGGAGTAAAATGTACATATGTGGTTTCAACAACTAGGCTAGATGCATTTACACTTTTCCAGTTTCGTATGGAATGAGTCTCAGATCTCCTCCTGAAGTGGTTTGAGCGCGTTTAGAAGGGCTTTTACACGATCCGATAGCTATCTGATCTGAGAAAACAATGCTACTGTGTAAACAGCTTTGTTTACTAACTTCGGAACAGTCACACTAGATCTATTTTGTCTCGAGCATCAGGTTGCGCAATCAGTTCGCTCGCAACATAAGTGATGGATTAAAATAGCGCTACCGCAGAAATAGGTTAAATTAAAACGGTGTTTACAAAGTGAAGCACTAAATATAAAGGCAGTTAATAACAGCAGCAGTAAAAGATTGTTTTTTTTTAGTCACTGTAGTCAGTGGTTTTCGGCGAATGCTTGTGCACTAATGCATAATTTTTCCTGTCTTTTTAATCAAGCCTGTTAGCTTGCTGCGTACCTCCATTCCGTTCTCTTTTTATAGCATTTGTCTACTATTAAGTTTTAATTGTTTTTCAAACGCGATCTACTGCGACTCTACTACAATCACACGTTTGTTTTCAGTCTTTCTATATTTAAATTATCAATATATTAAGGTTTAAAATGTCAAAAATAAAGATTATATTAGTAAAACTCAATGTGTGGCTTTTGCACTTTTAAAGTACACTTTTACACATGAATACCCTGATTTAAGGTTTTATTTAATTATAATAAACAAAAAATCTAATAAAATTACAAAAAACTTTATCCGATTAATCGAAAAAATAATCGTCCGATTAATCGATTATCAAAATAATCGTTAGTTGCAGCCCTACAATAAATGGAACATTATTGTAAAGTGTTACCATTGTATCATTAAAAAGTTGAACTTGTGTGCAATTTAAATTGCTCATATGCAACTTAAACGTTTTTTTTTTTATTATTTTAGTGTTGATTATTAAATAAACTTTTCTTTTATTATATAACTTTTCTTTTATTATTTATTTAGGTCCCGAATTCCAGCAAATCTCATCTGGTCACCCTATTTCTGACCGTCTTCTTAGCACGCAGAATCTTTGCTTTCATAAACACAGAAAAATAGCTTGACCTGGTTAAGATACATAGTACAGTCTTCAGTCTAAACCCTAAACCTCTCTCTCTCTCTCTCTCAGTTTGATGTGTGAGAAGCGCATCTTCGAGGCGGTGAACAGCGCGCAGCATCCGTTCCTGGTGAACCTGTTTGCATGTTTTCAGACGCCAGAACACGTGTGTTTTGTCATGGAGTACACGGCCGGCGGTGACCTGATGATGCACATACATGCCGACGTCTTCTCGGAAACACGCTCCGTGTAAGTGTGTGTAATTTGTCTAGTTAATGTGCTACACTGTTAAGTGCGCAATTATGTGTTTAAAAATAAAGGTTGCAAAAGGGTTTTTTCACAGTGATGCAATAGAAGAACCGTTTTTGTTCCCCAGAGAACCTTTAAGTGAAGTAAAAATAACAATTTTTTTAATTAAATTCTAAATTCGTTTTAAAATTCTAAAGAACCTTTTGTGGAATGGAAAGATTCTATGACTGTGAAATGGTTCTTCATGGAACCATCGAAGCCAATAAAGAACCTTAATTTTTAGGAGTGTACAGTGAGGATTTTACTGTAGTCTTCATATATGTGTGTTTGTGTGTTATGCAGGTTTTATTCTGCCTGTGTTGTTTTGGGGCTTCAGTTTCTTCACGATAATAAGATTGTGTATCGGTGAGTACATGCACAATTACAGCATAAAACTATATACTGGCACTTTATTCGAAAACTGTAATTAAGTTCCTTCTTGCATCTATGTGTGTGTTAGAGATCTGAAGCTGGATAACCTGCTGCTGGATACTGAAGGTTACGTGAAGATCGCAGACTTTGGTCTCTGTAAAGAGGGTGAGTCACAGACGGTCCTGATATTGATGGAGTTAATGATGTTTGTTCATTGCTGGATCAGAGCCATCTGGAAATGACAGGTTGTCCGCAGAATAGATTACAAGGATACTGATAACTGCACACTATTTTTAGTAGTACACAATACGTATATTATGCTCACCAAGGCTGCATTTATTTGATCAAAAACACAGTAAAAATTCTATGTGAATATATGTTAAACTGTAATTTACTCCTGTGATCAAAGCTGAATTTTCAGCATTATTACTCCAGTCTTCAGTGTCACATGATCCTTCAGAAATCATTCAAATATGCTGATTTGATGCTCAAGAAACATGTTTTATTATTATCAATGTTGAAAACAACTGAACTGCTTCATATTTTTGTGGAAACCGTGATAGATTGTATTTCTCGGGATTCTTTGATGAATATAGTTCAAAAGAACATAATTTATTTAAAATTGACATTTTTTGTAACATTATAAATGTCTTTACTGTCACTTCTGATCAATTTAATGCATCCTTGCTGAATAAAATCATTAAATTCTTTGAATATAAAACCGGTTCTTTTGCATTTTGAGACCATTTTGTAAGCCAAAAAAGCTAGAAATTACTGCAAAAAAAGATGGCATAATGTCCTTTGTGCTCTCTCTCTCTTTCTGTCTATCCAACGCCTTGTTTTTGGCCCTCTCTCTCTGTCCTGTAGGAATGGGTCATGGGGACAGAACCAGCACATTTTGTGGGACTCCAGAGTTTCTTGCTCCTGAGGTTTTGACTGACACGTCCTACACGAGAGCCGTGGACTGGTGGGGTCTCGGCGTGCTCATTTACGAGATGCTGGTCGGAGAGGTGTGTGTGTGTGTGTGTACTTTTTGCTTAGAATTTTTTTTTTATTTCCAAGTAAAATAGTTTTTTTCTTGCTTTAAGCATAAATCTAACAGAATTTGGTAGTTCACTTTAAAATGTGATTTTCTTCCTTAGTATTTTTGTCTTGTTTTTTTTTCCAGTACAATTATCTAAACGTTCTTACATCAAGATACATTTGCTTGAGATGCAAAATGGCATAAAATAAGTCTTGTTTTCTGAGAAGCTTATAAAAATGAAGTGTGTTTGTTTAATATGAGGGGAAAATGTGCCAACTACACTTGGAATTTTTTATTTTTCTGATCCCATTGGCAATTTTTTTCTTAATTTAAGCAAAAACTAATTTCATTTCGAGTAGGGCTGGGCGATATATCGCACGATATTGTTATGCGCATCTCGTCAGTAAAGCCGGTTCATTGATTAGTAGTAAATCACCATCACATGCTTTCAGATGGAGCGGCATTTACTACAAAGAGCCGTAGTTAACTGACAAGCTGAGCCATATCGCATTAATATCGCGGACGTATCGCCAGCGACAATTAATGCGATATGGCTCAGCTTATCAGTTAACTACGGCTCTTTGTACACAGCAAAAACTCCAGTGTTAAATTAACACTCCTGGGATATGAGTCCACACTCAAGAGTGTTGAAGTTAATGAGATAATTAAGTGATTAATTTAGTGATGATTGAGCATTATTGAACACACCTGAAGAATCACTGAAGGAGAAAATCTCAAATTGTAAGCCACCGTTATGGCGATCATTGGTTGCTTTAGTTTGGCTCTTGACCCTTATATTATTAACTTTAGATTTTGTTTGACTGCTGTATCTGAGTTATAACTGCCAGATGAACAAAGAAAAAAAGTGATCTGATGGTGTTGGTTATATTATGACAATCATCATTTGAACTTTATGTTTTTGATTTATGTTGCTTGTTACAGCATAACTGTGATTTTGCATGAATATCTAGAATTTTAGCTATAATATAAAGGATTTCTTAAAAGTTGTTTTCTAAAAAAAAAATCTTTCTTTTAGGCACACACAGACTTCAAGATTCAGTCTATGCATCTCAACAATGGTGACGAGCAGAATATTCAATTAGGAAAAGTAAATTACATAGAAAATTCAGATCATAATTTATTCATATCGCAATGCATGATGGGAGCCATTAATGAGTTGTGATTGGTGGCAGTCACTGCAACATGCTTTATTATTGTCACCATTGTTGAGATTCACAGGCTGATTATTGATGTCTGTGTTTCTAAATAAATCCATTTGAAAGTGTTTTGATCAGAACAATGTTTATTAAATATTTTGGATAATAAGAAACATACATATACTTACATACTCTAGAATCACAAAGTTGTTGCCAATAAGTTAAACCAAACTATCTCAATAAGACTCATTTTCAGATCACAGCATGATTATGCCAGAACACAACTAACACTATCAGATCACACTTTTCTTTGTTCATTTGACTGTTATAATTAAATAACAGCAGACAAACAAATTTAAAGTGAATTTTTAAAGGTCAAGAGCCCAACTAAAGCAAACACTTATCGCCATAACGGTTGCTTACAATTTGTGATTTTCGCCTTCAATGATTCTGCTTGTTAACATCAGGTGTCTTCAATAATGCTCAAACATCACTAAATTAATCACTTAATTATCTCATTAACTTTAACACTCTTGAGTGTTAATTTAACACTGGAGTTTGTGCTGTAGAGTAAATGCCGCTCCATCTGAAAGCAGGTGAAGGCGATTTACTACTAATCAAGGAACCGGCTTTACTGACGAGATGCGGATAACAATATCGTGCGATATATCGCCCAGCCCTAATTTCGAGCAATTTCTCAGAAAACAAAACGTCTATCCTATGTCATTTCACATCTCAAGTAAATGTATCTTGATTTAAGAATGTTTAGATATTTAAACAAGATTTAAACAACCAAAATGTGTTTGCTAAAACGAGAAACCAATTTTCCAGAAAATAAGCTTATCACATATATCTTGTACAGTTATACTTCTTAAGTAAAGACTTAAGTATCCTGATACATGATCTGTGTTCAGTCCCCATTCCCAGGTGACGATGAGGAGGAGGTGTTTGACAGCATTGTAAATGATGAAGTACGTTACCCAAGATTCCTCTCCACCGAGGCCATTGGCATCATGAGACGAGTAAGTCTGTTCACTCAAATTAAATATTTAGGTCTTAATTTAAGACTTATGTATTTGAATTGCATATAAAGTCTGACTTACAGGGTTTTAACGTGAACTATATTGTAAATGTTTACTTGTTTTCCATTGGTAGCTGCTGAGGCGTAATCCCGAGAGACGGCTGGGCTCCGGGGAAAAAGACGCAGAGGACATACGGAAACAACCGTTCTTTAGAGTAAAGAATTCTTTGACTTTTTGTCTTGACTTGCTACATAATATGGAGCCCCTAAAGGAACATGGCTAAAAATTAGATGGGAGTAAAAAATTATATTTCAATACTTTTGTGTTCACTTTAAAAACTATTGTGTCCCCCCGAGAATTTGTGTTTGCTCACAAAACATATGCATTCTCTCGTAAAAATATTGCATTTCACATAAAAACTTTGCATTTGCTCAGTAAAAAAATGTGCGTTCGCTTGCGAAACTTTGGCATTTGCACACAAAACATTAGTGTTTGCTTGCAAAAGGTTTGCTTACAAATCTGTCACATTCCCCCCAAAATCTTTACATTTGCTTGCAAAACATCTGCATTCTTTTGATAGACTACAGCGTTCCCCCTTTTTGATCACAAAACGTTTGTTCTCTTTCAAAACTATTGTGTTCCCCAAAGAAACCTCTACAGTTCCTTTAAAAACAATTGCATTCGCTCACAAAAATACTGACTTTCTCCATTCCCCAAAGAAACTGCATTCACTCGCAAAACATTTGCCTTCTTTCACAAAAACTATATTTCTGTGCTTTTCAAAAACTATTTCAAACTGTATTTCAGTGCAAGTTTCTCAAAGGAATGCAATACTTTTGTGAGAGAATGAAAATGCAATGTTATTTGGGGAATGCAAAAGATTTGCGAGAGAACTGAACGCGAAAGCATTAAAATATACTTTTTGTACCGACATCACAATTATTTCATGGCGTTAGCTGGAGGCAAAAAAAATTTAATCAGCCATTAATATTTATAGTCTGCTACGTGAGAAGCTTAAAATGTCATCTTACTGTGTTGTTGGGTGTCAGAATCGACGGAGTACATGTTCCAATTAAAAATTTTTTCGGATTTTTCCTTACAAAAAAAACGACGACAACTGTGGTTAAATGCAATAAAGCAGAAACGATTATCAAAAATGCTCGCTTTTTTTTAAGCGCATACTTCATTTCAATTAACTATTGTCTTTTGTTGGTATGGATTATGGTTTGGTTACGTGTCTAAAGATTTCCCATGCATTGCCACCTAGAGATACCATTAGAAATTGGGGAACAAGTTAAGTGATTTCTCACGTAATGCTAATTTGTTTAGCGCATAAGTTAGCTAACTTTGTAAGTCGTACAACTTGCAGTTAGATAACTGCTAGCTAATGACCAGAGACTGAACATAAAAGAAACTGCTTGTGTCATCTCCTTTTCTTCAGTTGCCATAAGTGTAGTGGAGCTAATCCTGTCAGATCCGTAACGTTACTGGTCGGCCAATCTGGTTCTGTCCGTTAGTTAACTTTTCCAAATAACAATCGCGGTTCCGGACAGTGAGTGGTGGTGACCTTACATATTCAGATAAAATTGGATGTTCTCCAGTCATTGCTACAAGCTAACAAAGCTAACTAACAAGCTAAAGAAACTTGCTAGCTAGCGTTAGCGAAGTGGCCAGGGGAATCGTTCTGCCTCCACCTAAGCTCCACCCACAAAAAACGGCACATATTTACTAACTAAAAAGTGGTCCATAAAGCCAAAGTTGCGATTTTAGTGACAGTGTGTCTCCATCTTCTCTCTTTCTCTGCAGAATATGGACTGGGATGCGCTTTTGCAGCGGCGAGTTCCTCCTCCGTTTGTTCCCGCCTTGACAGGAAAAGAAGACGTCAGTAACTTCGACTCCGAGTTCACCAACGAGGCTCCGACGCTGACACCTCCTCGTGAGCGCCGGAACCTCTCGCGCAAAGACCAGGACTACTTCAGGGACTTCGACTATGTCTCGGACTTCTGCTAGGGCACAAGGGTGCAAACTGAGGCTGCTAGGTGTGGGAGATGACGTCCTAGCGTGGCTCTCGCACCCTAGTTCCCATCAAGGGTGCGTATCCTGGGGATTCACTCAGTGAAACGGGGACGCTGACAGGCTTAACGCCTCTGATGACTGTAGAAGGTACATCAAACATGAGGAGATTCAAGAATCCAGATAATGTGAAGCTGTGTGGTGTATCTGAAAGCTGGTGGCCAGGAGGTTTTCTCGTCCTATTTGGCAGAATTGTCAGATGTTCAATCAGGCTTGTTCATGACATTTCCAAAAATCTTTAGTACCAGACGCTCAAGTAGTCGACTGGGATCTCATGACTAGACTTCTGCAGGGATGATGTATTTTTGTGGTTCAAAATCCAGAAACAAGCCTTTTAGCACTTTCAGTTCCATCACCCTGAAGTCAATGGGTTTTTTTAATGGACTTTGCCTAAAATAAGGTCTGTGGTGAACACAAGCTCTAACGATATTTTCACTTTTTATGCTGTAATACATAGTATGATTTTTTTTTTACGTCTTCAAATAAAGCAGTTGCTAACAAGCTCCTTTATTGGACTACAGAAGCTGTCGGGACATTAAACATAATGTCGAAAAGGTAAACTCATCACTAGTTTTGTGTTTATAATCACACTCTTGCAAACTATTCCAACTCAAAACTTTCAGGGAAAATGTTTTTCAAATGAAGACTGAAGGAGTTGTCGGAAGCGTAACTCTTTCTTTCCCCGCTAGCTTTTTTTTTTTTTTAAGTCGCCAGTCACCACCAGCGTTTTTGATAATTTTCACAAAACTTTCATGGCCCCCAGAATATTTAGTTGTATGTATATTGAATAGGATAAACCCCTTGAGATGAACCATCTCGTTTCCGAGGGGGTCCTAATATACAATACAATACAGAACAAGGGACAAATCAAACACATTACAATATATCAAAAGAAAGAACAGAGCCTCTGCTTTTAAACAAAAAACGCATTTTATTCTACCTTTATGCATTTTTATTAACACTTGAATGTGGGTAAGTTTCATAAACAAATCAACATTTTTAACAAAAAGCTGAGAAAATCACGTTTTTGTCAAAGGCTACGTCCAGATAGGATCCAAAACGATGATCAAAACACAGATGGAGTAGATGGGTCGACTTTCATTCGGTAATGTTATGTAGTTTTGCAAAATATTCATTTTTTGAATTGCCTGAAAAACCACCTCATGTGAGCGGATAAGTTTTTGCGATATATGGGAGTTTTTTGGAGAAATTGACAGTTGACAATTGAGTTTCCATTGGCCGTATTTTCAATTCGCAATTTCGATTTGAGCAATTTGAAAGATAATGGAAAATAAGGGTAAATTACTCATCTTCTGAAAGAGTACAGAATGTCCGGATCCGAAAACAAACGTAGAAGCAGAAAAAGTAAACTAACACGATCATCAAACATATAAATCAAAACTAGGTTACACTTTATTTTAAGGTGTCCTTTTTACGGTGTTATGCATTTAAGTACGGTGTAATAATAATTAACTACATGTACTTACTATAGGGTGAGGGTTAGGATTGGGTTTGGTTTAGGGTTAGTTGCATGTAATTATGCATAATTTATAGTTATTACTACAGTAACTACATGTAACATGTGTAACAAGGACACTGTAAAATAAAGCATTATCCAAAACTGCAATGTTTTTTTTTTGCATTTACAGGTCACCTGACGTACGTAAAAGTCACATGACCATTCTTTAAAGATGGCATAGTATGTTTTGACAGGAGACGAGACAGAGTTCTTTATGTCTCATAAAAGACAATAACTGGATTCTGAACAACAAAGAAATGCCACAATTTATCAAGAGCTTGAAGCAGATATGAGTGAGAAACAGCTCATATGTTAAAACAGCTCCCAGTATAAGGGGCTTTCCTTGCCATTAAAGCTTGAATAACACACCTACGTCTCCGTCCATTACAAATAATGGCTAGTGCGGTGGCTGCGATATACTCGTAAGCCTACCAATATCTGTTGCCATGATTTTTGGAAGGACTTATTGCGAGAGGAAAAAAAGACGTTTTAGTTGCATAACATCAGTTAATGGAAACGCTGTCATTTAGCATTAGTTTTTTATCGACATTTAGAAAATAAAAAAATAACAAAGTTTAGCTCAAATCTGTAATGGAAACGCGGCTAGTGTAAACATGGATCCCGGAAAAAATGGTGGGGAATCGTTGTGTCATAAATGTTGGATAATCTCTTCAATGGTGGGGAGGGTTAATGGTGATGTCGTAAGTCATGTGACAGTGGTGCAGTTTTTTATTAACCTACGTTTAGCTTTTTATTTCTGGCGATTCAATTTAGGCTTTAAAGTTGTTAATTTTGTGAAGGTTATCATAATGAACACAACGTGGACGAATCATAAACTTTTTGTTAGTCGCAGAGCTTATTTTCTGCAATAAACTAAAAGCCCATGGAAAAATCCTATTGAGTTTTGGTGGAGGGAACCAGGGTGATTTAAACTACAAAAATGCATCATCAGTGCAGTGCTTTTTGGGATCGTGTTAACTAGCAGAGTCCAGTTTCTTGGTAATGATGTTTAGCTGAATTCTCCCTTAATCTCTCTCCATCTTCTTTTTCTACCATTGTATCTGTATATCACACATGGTCCAGAGACGGTTTACTTCTGTAATACACTCGTTTTAACCACACAAGGGCGCCAGAGAGTTTGTGGAAACACTGTTACTGTGTCAGTATGAGCATGTCCATTAATGAAATGAGAGTCCAACTGCTATATTTGTATTTTTAGAGATTATTTAGCTGTTGTTTTTTTTTTTTTTTTTTCTCACTGAAACTTGACTAATTGTGGAAATGCTATGCCTGAAAATTACTGTATTAAACAATTCAACTCTTTTGGGTTTTTGGGATTAATATTCCACTACACATGCACACGTTCAATAAAAGAGATTAGGTTTCATTTTAATGTGTTTTGAAATTTTTAAATTACAATGGAGGCTGGACGATTTATTTTTCAGATTTTTATATATATATATATATATATATATATATATATATATATATATATATATATATAATTAAACAGAAAAAAATGCATGAGTCCACATTACAATTTAGAGTGATCTGTTATCAGAGGTGACTGTCTAAGTTATGTATTTCAGAAATTTACAGAATATACATATACAAAATGACAGTTAGCGAAGAATTTATTCTTTTAAACAATGTAATAATTTAAGGCAGAAACAATGAGCTCATTGAAGTAACGAATACTTGTTTGTTAACAAATGATTATGACATTGCGTTGACGTTTTCATGCTTATGAAAATGAACAGAAGTTTAAGAGATCAGTCTCATACATGAAAGGTAAGATCTAAAACCTTTACTAATACTAGCACTTCTTGTGTTTATTGCCTCTTTAAGATGAATCGCTTGTATTTTGTAAGTCACTTTGGATAAAAGCGTCTGTTAAATAAATAAATGTAAATGTAAAAGAGATGTGAACACTCACATATTCATGATCTGTCATGGCAGTACAAATCAGAGTAAACCAGTCCTGAAACAGTGTTGTGACGAACTTCACAGCTTAAAACATGATGGAGGGATGGTTTGAGATAATGTCTCATTATTGCCCACAGAAGAAAGTATCCATGGAGACCAAAAGATGGAGCTGTTAAAAAAAGGGTCATGATGTCCTGTGAACAAACTACACTTCTATGTCTTATAACGAACCGATCAACATGGGTTGCATTGGTAATGACGTAGGCTTTCAGGAAAAATGGAGGTGCATTATATTTCCAAAAAAGCGCTATGTTTAGTCGTGGTGCAGATCTTTGGACATCTCGTTTGAACACTATGAATACAGGTCCTACTCAAAAAATTAGCATATTGTGATAAAGTTCATATATTTTAGATTCATTGCACACCAACTGAAATATTTCAGGTCTTTTATTGTTTTAATACTGATGATTTTGGCATACAGCTCATGAAAACCCAAAATTCCTATCTCAAAAAATTAGCATATTTCATCTGACCAATAAAATAAGTGTTTTTAATACAAAAAAAGTCTACCTTCAAATAATTATGTTCAGTTATGCACTCAATACTTGGTCGGGAATCCTTTTGCAGAAATGACTGCTTCAATGCGGCATGGCATGGAGGCAATCAGCCTGTGGCACTGCTGAGGTGTTATGGAGGCCCAGGATGCTTCGATAGCGGCCTTAAGCTCATCCAGAGTGTTGGGTCTTGCGTCTCTCAACTTTCTCTTCACAATATCCCACAGATTCTCTATGGGGTTCAGGTCAGGAGAGTTGGCAGGCCAATTGAGCACAGTAATACCATGGTCAGTAAACCATTTACCAGTGATTTTGGCACTGTGAGCAGGTGCCAGGTCGTGCTGAAAAATGAAATCTTCATCTCCATAAAGCTTTTCAGCAGATGGAAGCATGAAGTGCTCCAAAATCTCCTGATAGCTAGCTGCATTGACCCTGCCCTTGATAAAACACAGTGGACCAACACCAGCAGCTGACATGGCACCCCAGACCATCACTGACTGTGGGTACTTGACACTGGACTTCAGGCATTTTGGCATTTCCTTCTCCCCAGTCTTCCTCCAGACTCTGGCACCTTGATTTCCGAATGACATGCAAAATTTGCTTTCATCCGAAAAAAGTACTTTGGACCACTGAGCAACAGTCCAGTGCTGCTTCTCTGTAGCCCAGGTCAGGCGCTTCTGCCGCTGTTTCTGGTTCAAAAGTGGCTTGACCTGGGGAATGCGGCACCTGTAGCCCATTTCCTGCACACGCCTGTGCACGGTGGCTCTGGATGTTTCTACTCCAGACTCAGTCCACTGCTTCCGCAGGTCCCCCAAGGTCTGGAATCGGTCCTTCTCCACAATCTTCCTCAGGGTCCGGTCACCTCTTCTCGTTGTGCAGCGTTTTTTGCCACACTTTTTCCTTCCCACAGACTTCCCACTGAGGTGCCTTGATACAGCACACCGGGAACAGCCTATTTGTTCAGAAATTTCTTTCTGTGTCTTACCCTCTTGCTTGAGGGTGTCAATGATGGCCTTCTGGACAGCAGTCAGGTCGGCAGTCTTACCCATGATTGCGGTTTTGAGTAATGAAACAGGCTGGGAGTTTTTAAAAGCCTCAGGAATCTTTTGCAGGTGTTTAGAGTTAATTAGTTGATTCAGATGATTAGGTTAATAGCTCGTTTAGAGACCCTTTTCATGATATGCTAATTTTTTGAGACAGGAATTTGGGGCTTTCATGAGCTGTATGCTAAAATCATCAGTATTAAAACAATAAAAGACCTGAAATATTTCAGTTGGTGTGCAATGAATCTAAAATATATGAAAGTTTAATTTTTATCATTACATTATGAAAAATAATGAACTTTATCACAATATGCTAATTTTTTGAGAAGGACCTGTAGAAGCAGGAATATGACTTTTGTAAGAACAGAAATGGTGACCTTTGTGATGTTCAAACTAAGAAAAGCTGGCTATTTTCACATTTTGAGATTTTTCTCTTTTTATCTCTATATACTGTCTCTAAATGCAGAAAAAAACATTATGGGTTTCATTCTGGAAAAGCATCACGGACGTCATGAAAATATAAGGTACTGTCAGTGTTTTACTGGTTTTAGGTGATTATTCTTCTGCGGTGGAATAGTCTGTTCTGATGATGTTCAATTATTGCATGTCAGATGTTTTGGTTAGTCTGGAGCGAGATCATTTAAACTGTGCTTTTTTTCCTTCTGTCTGAGTGGCTTTCTCGGCATTGATTCATTGTAAACTACCTGGAAAAACACAGTGTAGAAAATTGAAAGATAAATGTTTCCTATATTATCTTTCTACTCTCACATTCTTTAAGGTTTTCTCAAAACTTTTGTTCATAATCCCTTCTGTTCAACTGTAAATCAGTGGTTCTCAACCTCCAAAGGGCCATGGAATGAAAACTCAAACTATCTATTTCCTAAATGCATGTAAGTTGGATGTACGTCACAATATGGAAGAAAATATTTTCCGTTGTACAGCGACTTTAAAATTGTTTGAATTAAAATATTATTATTAATACAAATAATATTGAAATGTATTCAACTTTTTTTCTTTTCTTTTTTTTACAGTTCTCAGTATTTCTGGAATCACAAAAACTAATTGTGGTTAATTAACATATCAACCCTACTAGTTTCTGTTGATAAAAAAAGTTGGAAAATGCGCAGCCTCCATATATTGGGGCCTTTTTATAATATTGTGTGAAAATTAAAAATTAAAATGAATGCTGGCCAAGACAGTCTTTTTTTTACCTATATATTAATGGGGATTATTTGTCAAATGAGCATAGTTTGAGTAATCAAATAAAAAATACCTTCAAGATGATGAACTGGAACCTGCTTTATATTTATCTTGTTAAAGCAACTGAAATGAATGCACTGTTGGCCATCAAATACATGTTACTAGAGTTAAGTGCAGTGTGACTTGCTTGGAAAAGGCCAAATTATGGAAGTTCAAAGCACATGAGCAATATCAAGATCAGATAAAAAATTAGTCATTCAGACTGCCAGCAAAAATCAGATTTTTTTTTTTTTTTTTTTGCATATCCAGATTTTATCCAAATGGGTTTTTGGAAGTCTGGAAAATACTTTATCAAACAGGATTTAACCTTCATCCTTCTCTCGCACTTTAAATTTAAATTTCAACCACAAAACTCCTCGAATCCATTAGAAATGTTTTGTGTGTATTCGTGGTTCAAGTGTGACAAAAATCCTAGGTCTTGGACCCCTCTGATAAACATTCATTAAAAAAAAGAAAAAAAGACAAAAAAAAAGAAAAGATTTTCGGGTCAAAATGACCCGTACATATATTGATTCTTATGGGGGGAATTTTTTTATTTGAGGGAGGAGTTGGGGAGGGAATTTTTTTATTTTTTATAAATTTATGTAAAATTACATCACACCTAAATGTTTGCTCACTCGTTGTATTTGGGTTTATACAATGGGGTAATTTCAAGAGTTTACATATACAAGGGAGCTTGATTTCAATCTTTGAATTAAATTGGAAAAAGTAGCACAAATAAATATAATATAATAAAGAGTAAAGAGTACGTTTTAAGAATACACTAGTATTCAGGTACAGAAATACTACAGAAACTGAATAAAAATTAATCAAATGTAAAATAACATTGGATGGATAGTCTTTTAGTCCTGACTAAATGAAACACATAGGCTACTAGACCTGATTCCTTACAATTAAAGCTTACTTTATCAACATTAATGACAGAGATATGTTAAGCTGCTATCACTTTAAGAGCTAGTGCACGCATCCATTATACTGTTACACATGCGTTTTCTTCCTCTACTGTTTGTTTATTCGAGACATAACCGACTGTGTTTACGGGGACACTTGCAAAGACTGGAATTTTGACATCATTTTGTGTATTTTTGACTGTTAAATCACTATAATCTGCAAAACTGTTGTGAGGCAGCGAGAACAGCATCTCTCAGAGAGCGTGCAAGTTCTGAATAGTTTAAAATCGCTTGAATGCTTAAATTAGTAAGACCTAAAAAGATGTGCAAATTATAAACTTTACTGAAGATGCAACGCTGATTGTGCGAGTGACAATTTCCATCAACTGACCCGACTCCCAAAACGTCTAGTATCGCTGTCTTGACACTTGAATCATTCACTGTTTGTAAAATTACATCTTGCAGAAAGTTTTAAAATGACCGTTTTGATCTATATGTGTGGATTAATTTACTCATACAACCTACATGCTAAAGTGAACAAATGTTTGTGGGAATTTCCCGCATTATAATCGTCAGACCTGTGGGAATTCTTAAAATTATGCGCAATACCCACGCCGAAATTCGAGCCCTGGATTCTGATTGCCTGTGATTTGCGATCAATTGAACTTTATTACGCAGTATTTTGTCTCGTTCAATGGAAACGGCCATTGTTTGTTGCTGCACTCTTAAAAAATAAAGGTTACAAAAGGTGGGGATTTCATAGTGATGCAATAGAAGAACCATTTTTTTTTTGGTTTCCCAAAGAACCTTTAATACCCCTTTTCCACCAAAGCATTTTGAGAGCCAGTTCGGAGCCAGTGCCTACTCGCGATCCAGTTCTTTGTGTTTCGACAGCCAAAGAACCGGTTCTCGGCCAGGAAAACTGGTTCCAAAGCGGCACCAACTCTTTGCTGGACTAGAACCGTTCTTTTACCACGTCATGCTTACGTCGGGGGCTGGGGGCGAGTTTAGATGTGTTGTAAACATCTTTTCTGACCCCAATATAAGATCGCAAAGCCAGGAGAAACATTTGCAGAAACACGATGTAGTCCGCCATTGTAATTGTTATGCTTGAAGTTGGCGCAAGCCTTTCTAGCTAAGACGCGTGGCGACGTACACAGTGACGTAACGACGTCGTTCGCTGGGCGCTCGAGTCAGTGGAAAAACCAACAGGTTCTGTGAAGGTTCGCAAGTTGAACCAACTCCGAACCAACTTTGAACCAGCACCAGTTCCGAACCAGTTCTTTTTTGGTGGAAAAGGGGTATAAGTGAACAGTTCTTAAAATAACCTTACAATAATCTAAAGAAACTCTTTCCACCATAAAGAACTTTTCTGGATTTGTAAGGTTCCATTGATGTCAAAAGTTCTTAATGGAACCATCAATGCCAATAAAGAACCTTTATTTTGAATAAATGAAATACTGGATAAGATACTAAGAACTCAATCGACTTTAGTCATATTCATCAACTAACTGAATTATAAACCCAGTGTTCTACTTAGCCTATGAAGAATCACATTAATTTTACAATGTAAAGAACATTTGTAATATTTTATTCATATTCATATTTGTAATATTTTCCAGGGAGAGTGTTTAACCTTTAGATTAGGCAGCAGTTTTTAGGATCATGGCCACAGTTTCTCCCTGAAGTCAAAAGTCTGAGGGAATCTGATTGCTGATGGGCTTTGGAGGACTCAATCTACAAGTTAAAGACAAATGATGTAAACACACACACACAAAAGACACTAACAGAAAGAGATATTTTGAGTAGTGAAAACAAATATACCAGATATAATAAAACGGGTCATTTTTTTGGAGTCAGTGAAAGACAGACATATCTTTTATCTTCACCTTGGGAAAGAAACAAGAAAATATACGATGGAACAGTGAGCTCTCGTCTGCAGATGAACAGATTACTCCACAGTTAAGAGACACTCAAATCAAACATCTTGATTGTCAAAAACTCAAACACACATTGTTTTGAAAAGCATCTCAAGGAAAAACAGTGATAGTTGAAAAACAACAACCCTCTTACTTAGGTTTAAGCATATGAACAAACCATTAATTCAATTCAATTCACATTTATGTACATATACAAAATCACAGTTAGCTAAAAATGTATTCATTTAAACAATGTAATAATTAAAGGCAGAAACGATAAGCTCATTGAGGTAATAAACACTTGTTTGTTAACAAATGATTATGACATTTAGAAAAATGTAGCATCTACACTCTTAAAAATGAAGGTTCTTCTGATGGTTCTATGAAGAATCTTTAGCATCCACGGAACCTTTCAAATGCACAAAAGGTTCTTTATAGTGGAAAATGGTTCTTTAGATTATTCAAATATTCTTCACTCTTGAGAAACAAAATGGTGACCTTCACTGAAAAGTTCTTTGGAGAACCAAAAATGGTTCTTCTATAAAAGCCCCTTATGAAACCGTTATTTTTTAGAGCGTAGTTCCAAACATTAAAGTTCAAGAAGTTGTTCAGACAAAGAGTGCAATATTTGTAACGAGTTCAGCAAAGATACTCTCGTTCAATTAGGGATAAACTGAGTGGAAAAAGTTCAACTCTATGAAAGATTTTATGAGATGAGACCAGAACACACCTGAGCCCGACCCATGTGACCATGAATCAGAACCAGCTGGTGTAATCATTGAGACATGCTTTAAAAAAAGCATGCAGTTTAATTACTTCTGCGGTGGAATAGTCTGTTCTGATGATGTTCAATTATTGCATGTCAGATGTTTTGGTTAGTCTGGAGCGAGATCATTTAAACTGTGCTTTTTTTCCTTCTGTCTGAGTGGCTTTCTCGGCATTGATTCATTGTAAACTACCTGGAAAAACACAGTGTAGAAAATTGAAAGATAAATGTTTCCTATATTATCTTTCTACTCTCACATTCTTTAAGGTTTTCTCAAAACTTTTGTTCATAATCCCTTCTGTTCAACTGTAAATCAGTGGTTCTCAACCTCCAAAGGGCCATGGAATGAAAACTCAAACTATCTATTTCCTAAATGCATGTAAGTTGGATGTACGTCACAATATGGAAGAAAATATTTTCCGTTGTACAGCGACTTTAAAATTGTTTGAATTAAAATATTATTATTAATACAAATAATATTGAAATGTATTCAACTTTTTTTCTTTTCTTTTTTTTACAGTTCTCAGTATTTCTGGAATCACAAAAACTAATTGTGGTTAATTAACATATCAACCCTACTAGTTTCTGTTGATAAAAAAAGTTGGAAAATGCGCAGCCTCCATATATTGGGGCCTTTTTATAATATTGTGTGAAAATTAAAAATTAAAATGAATGCTGGCCAAGACAGTCTTTTTTTTTACCTATATATTAATGGGGATTATTTGTCAAATGAGCATAGTTTGAGTAATCAAATAAAAAATACCTTCAAGATGATGAACTGGAACCTGCTTTATATTTATCTTGTTAAAGCAACTGAAATGAATGCACTGTTGGCCATCAAATACATGTTACTAGAGTTAAGTGCAGTGTGACTTGCTTGGAAAAGGCCAAATTATGGAAGTTCAAAGCACATGAGCAATATCAAGATCAGATAAAAAATTTGTCATTCAGACTGCCAGCAAAAATCTGATTTTTTTTATTTTTTTTTTTGCATATCCAGATTTTATCCAAATGGGTTTTTGAAAGTCTGGAAAATACTTTATCAAACAGGATTTAACCTTCATCCTTCTCTCGCACTTTAAATTTAAATTTCAACCACAAAACTCCTCGAATCCATTAGAAATGTTTTGTGTGTATTCGTGGTTCAAGTGTGACAAAAATCCTAGGTCTTGGACCCCTCTGATAAACATTCATTAAAAAAAAAAAAAAGACAAAAAAAAAAAGATTTTCGGGTCAAAATGACCCGTACATATATTGAGGTCGTTTGAAATGCGATTCCAATACGATTTTACTGGTGTGTCTCAAATCGGATTTCAATCTGTCTTTTGCGTCACTCTTAAAGCGACACACAACGATAACATTAAAACTGGTGACGGAAATGCCGAAGTACAGGTCCTTCTCAAAAAATTAGCATATTGTGATAAAGTTCATTATTTTCCATAATGTAATGATAAAAATTAAACTTTTATATATTTTAGATTCATTGCACACCAACTGAAATATTTCAGGTCTTTTATTGTTTTAATACTGATGATTTTGGCATACAGCTCATGAAAGCCCCAAATTCCTGTCTCAAAAAATTAGCATATCATGAAAAGGGTCTCTAAACGAGCTATTAACCTAATCATCTGAATCAACTAATTAACTCTAAACACCTGCAAAAGATTCCTGAGGCTTTTAAAAACTCCCAGCCTGTTTCATTACTCAAAACCGCAATCATGGGTAAGACTGCCGACCTGACTGCTGTCCAGAAGGCCATCATTGACACCCTCAAGCAAGAGGGTAAGACACAGAAAGAAATTTCTGAACAAATAGGCTGTTCCCAGAGTGCTGTATCAAGGCATCTCAGTGGGAAGTCTGTGGGAAGGAAAAAGTATGGCAAAAAACGCTGCACAACGAGAAGAGGTGACCGGACCCTGAGGAAGATTGTGGAGAAGGACCGATTCCAGACCTTGGGGGACCTGCGGAAGCAGTGGACTGAGTCTGGAGTAGAAACATCCAGAGCCACCGTGCACAGGCGTGTGCAGGAAATGGGCTACAGGTGCCGCATTCCCCAGGTCAAGCCACTTTTGAACCAGAAACAGCGGCAGAAGCGCCTGACCTGGGCTACAGAGAAGCAGCACTGGACTGTTGCTCAGTGGTCCAAAGTACTTTTTTCGGATGAAAGCAAATTTTGCATGTCATTCGGAAATCAAGGTGCCAGAGTCTGGAGGAAGACTGGGGAGAAGGAAATGCCAAAATGCCTGAAGTCCAGTGTCAAGTACCCACAGTCAGTGATGGTCTGGGGTGCCATGTCAGCTGCTGGTGTTGGTCCACTGTGTTTTATCAAGGGCAGGGTCAATGCAGCTAGCTATCAGGAGATTTTGGAGCACTTCATGCTTCCATCTGATTACATTTTTCAGCACGACCTGGCACCTGCTCACAGTGCCAAAATCACTGGTAAATGGTTTACTGACCATGGTATTACTGTGCTCAATTGGCCTGCCAACTCTCCTGACCTGAACCCCATAGAGAATCTGTGGGATATTGTGAAGAGAAAGTTGAGAGACGCAAGACCCAACACTCTGGATGAGCTTAAGGCCGCTATCGAAGCATCCTGGGCCTCCATAACACCTCAGCAGTGCCACAGGCTGATTGCCTCCATGCCACGCCGCATTGAAGCAGTCATTTCTGCAAAAGGATTCCCGACCAAGTATTGAGTGCATAACTGAACATAATTATTTGAAGGTTGACTTTTTTTTTTTTTTGTATTAAAAACACTTCTTTTTTGGTCGGATGAAATATGCTAATTTTTTGAGACAGGTATTTTGGGTTTTCATGAGCTGTATGCCAAAATCATCAGTATTAAAACAATAAAAGACCTGAAATATTTCAGTTAGTGTGCAATGAATCTAAAATATATGAAAGTTTAATTTTTATCATTACATTATGGAAAATAATTAACTTTATCACAATATGCAAATTTTTTGAGAAGGACCTGTATATTCACTATCTTCTAATGACTTTCAACGACTTAGTGGGATACGATGAAATTTCCTTGTCTGGTGGCATTTTCTCACTATTTTCATGGTTTAAACACTCCCAGGGACAAAAAAAAATCCCTTTTCCACTTTAAAACAAGCATATTTGGGGTCCCAAAATCTCAGAAAATGTGTCATTTTAAATAAACCTCTTATCTTCCCCTCAGATTCATTTAATGTGTTCCTCTGATCGAACCCAAACCCAGTAGGCAGATATTATAAAAACTTTAGCCATCAGTTTTGTCTCACAAAGTAGAAATGTGATTATTCCCAGACTTATTTAGAAATGTGGTTTTGTGAATTTCTACAGTGTTTAAATCAATCAATCTTAGCATTAAAAAAAATTAAAATACAATGCATTATATTTATGTTTTATATTGGTGTCTGAAACCCAAATCAGAATCCACATTTTCATGGAGGACATTTGATGCATGTTATACTTTTATTTTTGAAATAATCTATTGCCACACTCAAAAAAATGATATGTTGGCTTTACTTAACTTTTTTATGTAAACAGGTTCCACCGGTTCCACATAACTATGTTTCGTTAAACAAACATAATATGTTCATGTAACTTCAACATCATGGAATTTGGTCATTTTAAGCGACCCAATTAAACTCTGAGCTAATGAGTTAATTAAGTGAATAATTGAGTGATGATTGAGCATTATTGAAGACACCTGATGTTAACAAGCAGAATCTCTGAAGGAGAAAACCGGAATGTTTAAGTCACCATTATGGAGATAAGTGTGTGTTTTAGTTGGGCTCTTGACCATTAACTTATTAACTTTAGATTGTGTTTGGTTGCTGTACATGAGTTATAACAGCCGGATGAACAATGAACTAAGGTGATCTGATGGTGTTGGTTGTGATTTAACATAATCATTATTTTACAATCATTTGACCTCAATCACTGAACTTATATTGAACCCAATTTCTGAGTTAAGTTTACCTTACTGTCATTGTAGAGCATACTATTTTTAGGCTTTTCAATGAAATTAAAATGATCAAATCAAGAAATAAAAAATAAACTTCTCAAAATATATGTTGAGTAGGCACACACAGACATCAAGAATCAGCATATGAATCTCAGCAATGGTGACAAACAGATCATAAGCTCATTATTTAATCATCCAGCAATGCATGATGGGAGCCATGCATGAGTTTTGATTGGTGGCACCCAGAATGCACTGCAACATGCTTTATAATTATCACCATTGTTGAGATACACAGGCTGATTCTTGATGTCTGTGTGTGCCTACTCAAATATTTTTTAGGAAGTTTCTTTTTTATTTATTGATTTGATCATTTGAATTTCATTGAAAAGTCTAAAAATAGTATGCTCTACAATGACAATGCTGCTATTATTCGAAAGGTTAACTTAACTCAGAAATTCAGTTTAATATAAGTTCAGTGACTCAGGTCAAATGATTGTGAAGTAATGATTATGTTAAAACACAACCAACACCATCAGATGACCTTTGTTTATTGTTCATCCAGCTGTTATAACTCATGTACAGCAACCAAATAAAATCTAAAGTTAATAAGTTAATGGTCAAGAGCCCAACTAAAACACACACTTATCTCCATAATGGTGACTTAAACATTCCGGTTTTCTCCTTCGGCGATTCTGCTTGTTAACATCAGGTGTCTTCAATAATGCTCAAACATCACTAAATTATTCACTTAATTATCTCATTAGCTCAGAGTTTAATTGGATGGCTTAAAATGACCAAATTCCATGATGTTGAAGTTACATGAACATATTATGTTTGTTTAACGAAACATAGTTATGTGGAACCGGTGGAACCTGTTTACATAAAAAAGTTAAGTAAAGCCAACATATCATTTTTTTGAGTGCATATGATTGGGAAAAATCAAAAAGCATCAGTCTGATACAGTACATCAATCATACTGTAAGTGTGTTTTAAGTTATTAAAATGGGTCTTGAGAAGGTTCAAACAAAACAGACGTTTGGTGTTACTGTAATGTTTCATGACGGACATGGTTGTGATTGCATTTATTTATTTTCAAAGGCTTTTATAGTGCTTTTTGGAAACAGAATGTGGAACCAACATTGAGATATTGCTAAGGCAGTGCTTCAGTTTTATACAGTTACCATGGAGACAAGAGCAGGCAATATTTTGGTAAAAGGTTCACTACTTAAGGAAACTTTAGTGGCCCGAACCTCACATGCTCTTCTGTGAAACAAACAATATATAATCCAAAAACATATGTCACTATGACCAAAAACAAAATGACTAAAAACACTGGTTAAATTAGAAAAGTCCATTGCTGGATTTATTTATTTATAAGATAATTTATTTCTTCCTTTCAGCAACCAAACAAGATGATTGAGCCTAAGTGTTTTATTTTTATAGAGCCTAAAGGTGATATATTATGAACGCCTTAAAACCAATTTAATTATGAATTCATTTGTAAAAAAAATTGTTTATTAATCACAGTATGCGCAGAATTAACTGTAAAAATTAGCTAAACAATTAGCTAAAATAATGGTTGGTAAATTTAATAACATTGTTACATACATTAATACCAAAATGCCATTGATCCTTTTCACATTTACATAATTGGGTAAATTTCTATAGCAATGAATGAGAGACTACATTAAATATATCTATATTTGTGTGTGTTCCAATTTACTCAAATAGCAAAAGAAAAACTCCACAATAGTGTTTTCACAACTTTCAAAGAGATGACAAAATTGAGAAATTGATAACGGTAGTCAGAAGAGAGAAGACTTCACATAATACAAAGTATGTTATGTTATTTTAAATGAAAATATAAAAAAATGTGCAGGATTTACGATGCTGGTGACCGTTAAAACGCGTCATCACAGACTGTGTAAACGGTCCATTGCGAGTTTCAGGGAAAAAACAGTTACTGTTTTACGTCAATTATCTCACTGTTGGTTTCTAAGTTATCCTATTCATAGACAAAAAACTTATAATTTGTTTACAATCTCGCCAAATTGAATCGTTCTGTGTCTTTATCTACCTGTTCTTCGACGCTCGTATCTTCTTAATCTGTCGCTCCCTCAGAGAGTTACTCGGGAGCGCGCGGGAACTCTCTCTCTCTCTCTCTCTCTCTCTCTCTCTCGACTCGGCCCCGCCCCCTCCACACTACATCAGCTGACCCGAACTTTTCTCACCCGATCAGAAGACACGGATCCACCTATACGAGCTCTTCTGCGGGGCTTGACGGTCCATTCAAGGGTCCGCTGTCCTGTCCCGTCCCGGCCTGTCCTCTGCGGGGGGTCCCACGGGTGAGCGCCTCCGTGATGTCCTTCAGGTCCCAGACTTGCTGCAGGTGAGCTTGTGCATTTATTAGCGTTTATTTAGTAATGTTATTTAGTTATTGGGGAAAATATATAGCCTAAAACTAGAAACATATTTTATTGGACTGTCCTGGGTATAATAAAAGTAGAATGCTCTTTTATGAAGTTATTTCACTTAATGACTTATTTAGTAAGATTATGCCTGAAAAGGTTTTGGATTTTTTTTATGTTAATAAAAAAAATTGTATAATATGACTTGTTGTGTTTGTTTGCTAGGTTTTATTGGTTATATTTTTTTAATTTAAATTTTGCCATGAAAATAGCCTTAGATGCTGACATGACATTAAATAAAACAACCTTATCTTATATAAAACTAGCCTATATAAAACTATGAATCAGAAAGGTTTCATGTAAATGTATTTTGCTGATGTATTCAGATGTATTATTTATTATTTTATATTGTTGTGCTTAAAGTTGTTGTTTTTTAAACAAATTATTTATATATAAATTCATCATGTACCTATTTTATCTTCAAGTAGGCTATGTATCTTTTTTTTTTTTTTTTTTGCAGTTCTGTAATGGGTATGATACAATTCGTCTGCATAACAGGTGGTGGGCACAAAATAGGGGACAATGTGTTAAAATACTGAAAAACTCCTTTATTTTAGCTCATAGTTGAAGAAAAAAAAAACCGATAGTTCACCCAAAAATGAAAATTCAGTTATCATTTACTCGCCCTTAATTAGTCCCAAACCTGCATGAGTTTCTTTCTTCTGCTGAACACAAAATAAGATATTTTGAAGAATGTCAGTAACCAAACAGTTTCTGGAAAAAAATAGCATGGAAGTCAATGGGGCCTATAAACGTTTGGGTTTCCGATATTCTTCAAAATACCTTCTTTTGTGTTCAGCAGAAAAAAGAAACTCATGCAAGTTTGGAACAACATTAGGGTGAATAAATTATGACAGAATTAACATTTTTGGGTGAGCTGACACTTTAAGTTATTAAACATTGAGGTTCAGGCTTTAATAATTTCTTGTTTTTGCATCTGTTTCACTTTGTTTTGCTATACTGAAAACGCTAGGCTAATTTATGACTATTACAAGCTTATGATTAAAAAAAAGATAAACTGAAGTTAAAAAAAAAAAATCTGAATATTGTGTTGTGGGCTTTAATAATATTTTGCGTTTGCTTCTCTCTCTCTCTCTCTCTCTCTCTCTTCTCTCTCTCTCTTCTCTCTCTCTCTCTCTCTCTCTCCTCTCTCCTCTCTCTCTCTCTCTCTCTCTCTCTCTCTCTCTCTCTCTCTCTCTCTCTCTCTCTCTCTCTCTCTCTCTCGTCACATCCCTCCTTCTATCTCTTATAGTACCTGACTCTTCTGTGTCTGAGATCTGTGAAGAGCTGAAGATGATGCCCTGGCTGGTCTGTGCTCTACTCTGCCTCCTTCAGGCTGTGGTGGGAACTGCAGGTAAAACACACTTTAAAATGCCCACGTGGTACAAGAGATTATAAAGATGAGATTATTTCTGTGATGCAGGTGAAAGAGAGAGCAGCCAGACACATTTCTCAAGGGTGCATGTGAAAGCTTGAGCAGAAGTGTGGTGATTGTGTGTGTGTGTGTGTGTGTGTGTGTGTGTGTGTGTGTGTGTGTGTGTGTGTGTGTGTGTGTGTGTGTGTGTGTGTGTGTGTGTGTGTGTGTTGCATTAACAGTGTCCTGCGCTGTGTATGACGGGACTGTGAGTTTCATTTGCGTCTCTGAGTTGGACGTAAGCTGTTATGTTAAATAAGTGTGAGTGACTATTAGGGCGTGTGTGTTTTGGAGTACAGTGGTGCCATGAATTATCATATCAATAATTACGTATCATTGTACTCTAAGATATTGTAATAATGCCATATTACCAATGATAGCAAATTCTCTGGTTTCAGTGAAAAAAAATACAGCACCTGAAATGTTTTGTGTTTTTAATTAATTCAGGCTTGGTTTCACAAACAGAGCTTATTAAACCAGGATTAGGCCTTCAAATATGATTTAACCCTCATCTTTCCCTCGCACTAACACATCTTTCCCTCATGTGTCAAAATGACCTGAAGCCCTAAAATTATACTTTTTCTTTGTCCAGAAAGCTTATTTTGATATTGTATTTTCTCTTTTTTGGAAGATTCTTTTAAGTTATTTTTAGTTTTATTTACTTTTAAATTACTCGATCAAAATAACACAATTTCATGCATAACCCTTTTAATTCAGCTCAAATATCTTACACTGGGTGTCTTTGCCGATCTCTTGTGGAAAAAATAATAATATAACATGATATTTCATGACTCTATCCACTAGATGGCCTTATAACTCTAAATGGAGCAAATGAGCAGTTTCCGCTGGGTCCTAAAGTCAGTTCTTTCAGTATTCACTCAGATACACATGTAGGCATTATAAAAAAATAAAATATTTTGCAAAGTTTTAGCATTTGTAGTTAGAATTTTGAGCATTTGTAGGTTTTTCTATGTGTCCTGAAGCATTCCTCGCATTCCATTCATTCCTATGGGGGTCAAATTGATCCGGGGAAGGATTTGTTACTTTCCTTAATTTTTTTTTGTTTTTGTGTGTTTGTGTGTATTCATGGTTCAAGTGTGACAAAAGTCCTAGGGTTTTGGACCCCTCTGATGAACACTCAATTTTTGTGTTCACCCACCCAAACCCCCCCAAAATAAAAATTAGCCCATTATTTACTCACCCTCAGGTCATCCTAGGTGTATATGACTTTCTTCTTTCAGACAAATACAATCAGAGTTATATTAAAAAAAATGTCCTGGCTCTTCTAAGCTTTATAATGGTCGTTTCTGTTTTGAAGTCCATAAAAGTGCATCTATCCATGATAAAAGTGCATCTATCCATCATAAAAGTGCATCTATCCTTGATAAAAGTGTATCTGTCCATCATAAAAGTGCATCTATCCATCATAACAGTGCATCTATCCATGATAAAATTGCATCTATCCATGATAAAAGTACATCTATCCATCATAAAAGTGCATCTATCCATCATAAAAGTGCATCTATACATGATAAAAGTGCATCTATCCCTGATAAAAGTACATCTATCCATCATTAAAGTGCTCCACGCGACTCTGTGAGGGTTAATAAAGGCCTTTGTCTGAAACAAGAATGTCATATACACCTAGGATGGCTTCAGAGTGAGTAAATCATGGGCTAATTTTCATTTTTGGGTGAACTATCCCTTTAAGCCTCGCGTGTGAAACCGTGTGTCAGTGCTGTGCTCCTGAAGTGTGATCTGTGTGTCAGTGTCCAGCAGGGAGCTGCAGTGCTCCATGTGGCCTGTAGAGGCGCTGCACCCGGTACAGGCTCAGCTGGAGCGCTTCGAGGCGGGAACGGGCTGTGCCGCCAGAGAGGGCGGAGCTAAAGAGACCCATGTGATTTCTGTAGGCAAAGCCTCCAATACACAGGTATGAGACCCCCGTCTGTCCGCTCATTGGTCCCGTCGATGTGCACACGTCCTGCTCAGGTGTCCTGTCCTCAGGTGACGGTGGTGTTGAGACCTTTGAGCCTCTCGCGGCCTGTCAACCGTCCGGTGATTCTGGTGCTGAGCTCCCAGCATGCCATGCGCTGGGTGTTGGAGAACGAGGGACTCCCGCACAACATCAACGTACTGGTGCAGGTGCGTGTGATTCACTCGATCACATAACTGTTTATTAGAGGTTTTTTTATTCAAATTTGTTGCTAATACTATTTATTATTTACAATTTTCAAGAAAACACTATTTAAGTTTTTGTATTTCTTAGTAGTAGTTAATTGTATAATTTACTAGCTATTTCTGAGTGCAGATAGCTTCTAAAACAGAGATCGAGCTGCTTTATATCTGAAATCGAATTCATTTTTGCACACTGTAATTGAACTGAACTGAATCAACATTGAATTGATTTGAGCTGAATAATGACACTTTTCTTCTGTATAGCTGCTTAATAGCTGAAATTCAAGTCATTTCATAGTTGATGGATTTTGCAATTGATGTTATTTTCCTGTTTATTACTGTGTCAGGTATGTCACGTTTATTTCTACTATTTCTACTTTATTTAAACTTCTACTTTATACAATACAGATTTTTTTCAAAGCAGCTTCACAGTGTAAACAGTAAAAATCAATGATGCAAACTTCATCAAATAAAAAAAGTGTCATTTTAAAGTGTCGCTTTTCATTTCACAGAAATGTAAGCCATTTGAGGCTGGATTTCTGTCAAGAGGGCGCCGCTTAACTGTTTCAAAAACTTGATGGATTTATGAAAAAAAATTACATTTAGGTGCTCATAGTTTTGGGAGTAACACATTAAACACGGATTACTTTCTGCAAGTAGCGAATAAAGTAATGCATTAATTTTACATTTACAACAAAATATCTGAGTTTCTCAAATAAGTAAAACAAGTTACAACCAGAGGCATGGTGTGCACTGTGTAAACATGAGGATTGTAGATCTAGACTAAATGTGAGCAGACTTCAGTATTCCTCAAAATTAATAGAAAAAAGGAAATGCAAACTCAAAAATATAACGTAAACCTGCAACAATTAAAATGCTAAATAACACAAATGTACTTTATGTATTTAATCTCACTTTATTAACCAATGTCTTAGCGGCTAACATTTGATGGTCCAATTCAACCATATCAATGAGCAAAAATTACTTTAGTTAAACATTCGTTTTTCATCATTTTTGTTTTTATTGCTGAATTAAGAGTTTTGAACTTTCTTCTCCTGCATCCTATTTTATCTGAGGTCCAGAATAGCAGAAGCTGAAAGGTTTTTTTTAGCGGCGCCCTCTACTGTACAGGCGTGAGTTTGCATTTCCTTCAGCCTGAGGCTATTCATTTCACTTTTAGGGCCCTATTTTAAGGATCTAAGGGCAATGTGTAAAGCGCAAGTGCACTTAGGGCGTGTCTGAATCCACTTTTGCTGGAAAAATGGTTGGCGCTCCATTCCTTTCCATTTATTTAGGAAGTAACGTAATTTTGAAATACATTACTTTTAAAAGTAACTTTTCCCAACACTGCTGTCCCAGGTGTCTCTGAACTCCACGGTCGAGTCTTCGAGTCTGTCGATCCGCGTGGCTCAGGTTCGGTCTCTGCCGCGGCGGCCTCGAGTCCTGCTGCGCTGGATCCTCCAGAGACACGCCACCCTCTCGTCGCTCACACACACTGTACGCACAAACCGCGTGTACCTTCATCTGGGAGAGGGTGAGAACAAACACAGACATGCAGGATGCTACTTTGTGATGGTATTTATTCACCCACCCACATACCATAGTTTACCATATGGTTCAAAAACACTATAGTATAGAGTAATTTTACTATAATATATTATAGTATTTTTTCATGTGGGGCATCCTAATGCAGTTCCCAATCCGCCTGCAGATCCCAGCATGCCGAGCGAGTGCCGCCTGCAGGCTCTGTTTCTGTCGCAGAACTATCTGACGTCAGAGATTCAGGATCAGGAGGTTCACGGCTGCACGCCGTCAGACGAGCCGGTGGAGACGGAAGTGCACATCATCCGGCTGTGGTCCTCGGGCTCCGGCCTGTGCGGGTCAGTTCAGCTCTCGAACCCGAGGGGGAAATTCTCAAACTGAGACGAGAAGCAGAGACTAAAAGAGTGAAGCAGGTTCACAATGACTAAGATTTTTAATGTAAAATGCACATAAATAGTATTTATAAAGTACAATATTGAAGATATATATATATATATATATATATATATAATAATGAAAAAATACACAAAATAAGAGGCATACATGAAAAGGACAATAATAATAAAATAAATGTTTTAATAAGTTTAATTTAATGTATATAATTATTTATATTATATTTATTTATATTTAATTTATTATATACTGTATATATATATTATTTAACACATTTAAAATGATGGTAATTCAAATAACTTTACTTAATAAATTGACAAAATTATGTTGTGTAATGAACACAATTACATAAATATTTTTTTTAAATTCTCAAAAAAAGGTACATTAATAGAAATAAATAAATAAATAACAATAAAATTTAAGAAATAAAAATGGAAGAAATTGATAAATATATTAAAACGAATGAGGAAATTAAAAATAAAAGTCATACATAAAAATGACAATAATAATAAAATAAATGTTTTCATAAAATGATAATATATATATATATATATATATATATATATATATATATATATATATATATATATATATATATAACAAATTTAACATGATGGTAATTCAAAGTATTTTACATAATACATTGACAAAATTATGTTATGTAATGATATAAATAAATAAATATTGAATGTAAAAATTACATAAACTTAAAAAAGGTACATTAGAAATAAATAAATAACAATAAAAAGTAAGAAATAAAAATTGAAGAAATGGATAAATGTATTGAAATGAAAGGGGAAATTAAAATAAAAGGCATACATAAAAATGACAATAATAATAAAATAAATGTTTTATTGTAATAACCCAAATAATGCATTGCATTTCTATTCATTAGAATAAAAAGCAAGCTTCATTTAACTGCATTTAATCCGTTTAATTCCCTATCAGTGCTCCATCATAACAGCATTGCTGTTTTCCGTTATTATTTAACAAACTTGCAATGTTTCTCTGTGATAACTGACAACCCATCACAGATGCTGAGGAAAATAAAGTAATGAAAACATCATGAAAATAAAGTCCTCTCTGTCTCAGGTCTTTGCAGGTGGAGGTGTCGGTCTCTCTGCTACCCCCTGTGGCCCGTTCAGGTTACTACAGGATTGTTCTGATCCTCAGCAGTGTGGTTTCAGTCAACTGGGCTCTGGTGGCTCCAGAGGTCAGAGGTCACGTCAAGGTCTATGTAAGGCAGAACTTCATCAATCTGTATTTCTAACCTGTGCGCTTGTCCTAACACTTTCTAAAGTTGTGTCTCTTTCAGTCGTCCAACAGCGTTGGTCTACCGTACAGAACTCAGGCCCCGGACCTTAGCGTGACCAGCACCGTGACCTCTGACCTCCCCAGCACCCCCGACCTTCTACAATGGGCCAATCAGAATGGCTTTCCTAAAGTGACCTCATACACTGAGGCTGATCTGGCCAATCGCTTCACGATCAAGTTAAGAGAAGGTGGAAAAGGTGAGTGACATTTTTAATGTGTGCAACATGTGTATTATCTGATCATATGAACATAAAATGTTAAAAAAATGTGCTGTATAGTCAAAGACTATAGATAAAGAAAGACGGTTCACTCCTATTACTTATGAATGGGGGAAACTGCAATGTGCAATACACTTTTTTAATGCTATTTGAGCATAAGAAACAGATTTTTGTCAGATTTTGTTGCTGATTTGAAATATGTTATTTAATTGAGAGTTCAGCAAGCAGTTTTTGAGAAGCCAGGATTCCCCCATTCAAATTGATAGGACTTGGCCTGAAATAGCTTTCCGGATGCGTTGCAAATATGGCCTTCGAGTGAACAGACTTTCCTTGAAAGGGACTTTATAGTTCACACTGCATGAGACTGTATCCCACAATGCAATGCATTAAGGCAAAACCATTATTTTTTCATGCACTGGTAAATTTAGAGATTTCGTGTTATTTGGCATTTCATAATGTGTTGTTTTAGACTAGAGCTAAGAAAACATCCAAAATACATTTAAGTGTTTATCTTAGTAGATTTTCTCTATTGTTGTCTTTAAAGGTTGTGAGTTTGTTCCAGCACTTCAGCAGCTCTTTCACACACCAAACTTTACAGTTTTATTCCTGTCTATATTCTGATGGCTTTTACTGAGGGGTTTCAAATATATAGTTCACACTGATTTATATTACATTTAATTCCTAAAAACATGCTGAAAAGTGTTTTTGTCTGTCTGTTGATGGTATTTTCTGATTTATAGGGCTCTATCTTGCACCCAGCGCAATTGACTTTGTACACCGACGCATGTATCATTCCTATTTTGCACCCGCGCAAAGTGCGCTTTTCCCTCCACAGAAGCACGTCGCTAAACTAGGGAATGAATTTGCGCTCCCTGGGCGGTTCAGTGCAAAAAAGGAGGCGTGTTCCGGCGCAAACAATCCCTTTTGCTATTTTGCTGTTCCATAAAACAATTGCGCCACTGACCAGAAAAAACCTATGCTGCGTCCCAATTCGCCTACTTATACTACGCCCTAAAAGTATGTACTCTTTTTGAGAAGAAAAAGTACATACTTTTGAGTGTGTAGCAAAAGAGTAGGCAAGCTTTTGGACATACTACTTTGTCATCTTTAACGGACAGATGTGTTGCGTGCATCCTGTCACTGTAAACTGCCCTGTCAATCATCTTGTCACAGTTAAAATCCTCCATTCAATCTAATTTAAGTTCTTACCGTTTCGGAGAGAAATGTTGTCGCACGTTCATCTGCCAGTCGTGAGTCTTTCATGTGGAGACTCTCCTCATGTGTTTGCAATTTGAATATAATGATGCATTTAAAAGTTAATGGCTAAACGCTTTACAAAAGTTCACAATGCTGCTGCAGATGCAATATAATGTAGCCAACATTGAATAAATACATTTTCGTCAGGTTAGATACTGATAATTAATCACTTAAACCAGGGGCGTCACTAGGATTTTCATTTTAGGGGGGCTAAGCCCCCAATGAGGGTATGATTTTTTTTTTTTAAATAATAAAAAAAAGTTCACACTTTAGTTTAGGATCTAATGCTCACTATCAATTTCATTACCATGCAAAGGCAGGGTTTTATAATCACTGTGATCCCAAATGTGAGACAGGGTAGATAGGGGAGATAGATAGATAATTTTGATTTCTCTGATCTGCATATGTGCATTTTAAGATGTTTTGAAGGCCAAAAAAATTGGATAACAGCTTTAAAACCATGTCAGTGGGCAGCTGATTATTTTTCTCTCCTCATCAGCATCACACTCTTTTTCTCTTTGTTTTTATCTTGCCCTGTCTCTTCCCCTCCTAAAGCTGAGCTTTGACTGATATAGGCTTTTCATTTTTGTCTGTCAGTGAAGAAAGTAAACATAGGGTCAACTGATAGGTTGCATTCACAATATGTAGGCTACACATTCATTACTGATCTTATGCCTAATACAGGGCCGTAGACCTCTTTATAATCAAAGAGGTCCTAAATTTGAGGTTGGTATGGGGTTCAAATTTTTTATTTCTCTGATATGTGCATTTTAAGACGTTTTTAAGACCAAAAAAAAAAAGGATAAGAAATAGCTTTAAAACCATGTCAGTGGGCAGTAGATTATTTGTCAATACCTGCTCTCTCCTCATCTCCATCACTCTTTCTTTTTTTCTCAGTCTCTTCATCCCTTTCTCTTCCCCTCCTAAAGCTGAGCTTTTTTAATTTACTAAAGGCTACAATTTGTATTATATTCTCAATATGTACACGTTCATTATTAATCTTGTGCCTAACATGATGAAAACGGCTTTGTTAATGTTTCCTGTCCCCTCACAATGACAATAAACTAATTATTACATTAGGCCTACACGTTACATAGGCCTATTTTGAAGTATTTTCAGTTCAAAATGGCGAAAATAGAAAACTATATTAGTTTGCCCGATTATTTTTTGTCATTTGTTTAACATTTATGACCTAAAAAAAATGTAAAATATAAAATGTTAAGTTTAGCTACTTACATCTTATCTCCCACTTGACCGTACGCGTCGAGTCGCACTATTAAAATTCGCGCTCAGCAGCGTCAGTGAACATAAAGCCCTCCTACTTTGATTTGATTGGCCATCTCAAATATTCTGACATTGACGAGCAGTGACAGACCAATGAGGCTCAGATGAACACACACACACTCACACACACACCCTGTCCTCTGTTTCTGACGTGCGCAGAGCGCTCGGCGCCGCTGCGGATTGAAGAGGAAGAACGCGCTGAATCTGATTATAACAAGAATGAAGCGAACACGAATTTCTGTAGCCTACATTAATCACAAATTTTTAGGGGGGGTAGGCAGAAGTTTAGGGGGGCTAAAGCCCCCCTAAAAAGGGCCTAGCGACGCCCCTGACTCAAACCCCTTTATCTAAACCACTCTACATAACCGCCGGACTCGCGCGCGTCCTCCATGTCTGTAGTTTTTTTTAACACTTTTCACTCGTGTTTGTAGTTCTAACCGAATCCTCGTCCAACGCGCGATGGGTTGTGGGCAATAACAGCCGTTAGAGTGCGCATCGATCTGCACTTCGGATTCTGACCGGATATAGTAGACGATCCGGGTCTTTTTGGAACACTCATTTCAACATACTACGATTTGGGACGTACTAATTCTATTTTCGAATACTATTTAGGACGGATAGTATGCGAATTGGGACGCAGCTCTAGTCTAAAGTCAGTGGCGCGTTGCGCGTTGTTCATTATGCTATTTTAAAGGCGCATGCTTGGCCATAATCAATGTAGCGTGTGCACAACGCGCATACACTTTGATTCTCTCATCTAAGCAGCAGTTTTCATTTTTGCAAATCATACATTATTACGATAGATAGATAGATAGATAGATAGATAGATAGATAGATAGATAGATAGATAGACAATTTATTATAAAAGCATCTAGCTTACACATTTACCCAAATTATCATATGCCTGTTTAACCGAAGTTAATTTGGTTGGGTTTCTCCATCCCCAATGTCACTTCTCTGTGTTTTACGGCCCTGACGAGAACGTTGCTCTCCTCGGCTGTGAACCGCGCGCGCCAGGCAAATCCGCCGTTATAATAGGAATCCGCTTTAGAACAAGCGCGCCTGCTCTTAAAGGGAATGTGAGATGACGCTCTGATTGGTTTATTTCACGTTACGCCCAAACCACACCTATGAATAATGAAGCTACTTCAGACCAACCCCTTTTAGATTTGCGCCTGGCGCAAGAGTCATTTATCCCGCCGGGAAAATAGCAACAGCGCCCAAGACCCTCCCACAAAGTTACTTGCGCTTTGCGCTTGAAACTTGCATTTTAGATCGTTAAAATAGGGCCCATAGAGTGATAAACAGAGATATACAAAATCCGTTCTATAAAAACCTTTAACTATAATATGTCAACAAAATCAAACAAGAATTTTGATTCTGGCTTTGTCCAATGTTCAGATTTATCTTCTGGAAATGTGTGCAAATTAGTAGGACATAGGTAATAGGTAAAATTGCTCATTTGCATATTTAAACATAACTTTTCAGAAAACTCTTAGATCTTGTTTTTTTGTTGCAATTCTTAATCTAATCAATCAACTGCAGATGTATAGTGATGTATTAGCTAATTTTGAAACCTTATTCACCTGAAATATCTTTCATTTGTTAATTTATTTCCTGTGTGATGTATGAACAACCATTTTTCTTCTGACTCAGGTTATTTGATCAGAGTTTCTAAACAAAAAGTCATATTCAAATGCAAAATAACTATTTCTGACATGATAACTGGACATTACTCACAAAACATAATGAGCTCATGTGACATTAATGTTGCATACTAGCCTACTGTTTTAAACATTTATCATCATATATTGCCAAAACATTTACATACTATTTTTATAAAAGTCTTGATCTGCTATGTAGACAGCTCAGTGTCTCTGGTTTTGTCGTGATGCTCAGGCTCTGAGACGAGGCCTTCAGACGAGGAAGAGGTCATCGTGACGGACAGAAGCAGAGAGGCGTTCAGATGGCAGTGTGAGGACGGAGCTCTTTCTGTTACAGTGGATACACAAATGCTGCAGGTGAACAACACACATACTCACCAAAATATTCTTTCTTTATGCTTATAAAAGTGAAAAAAGTACTAGTGCCACAAAACATGTTTAAACTATTTGAGGTCAGTAAGATATATATATATATTTTTTTTTTTTTTTACTTTTATTCAGCAAGGATTCATTAAATTGATCAAAGATAATAGGAAACTATTGAAGCCTGTTTCCACCATGGAAAAAAAAAAAAATATATATATATATATATATATATATATATAAAATATTTTTTATTAGGTTTTTGATTTTTATTAAAAAAAAAAAAATTATTTATCAGATTCTACTTAGTAATTCCATAGTTCATATCCTGCAAGTTTATATCAACAAATTCTGAAAAAAGTAAATTACCATTTTTTTTTATTCCGCGGTGGAAACAAGCTTTCATTGTAAAGACTTTTATAATGTATAGATTTCTATTCCAAATAATTGCTGTTCTTTTGAACTTTCTATTCATTTAAATATTTAGAAAATGAAATGTATTATGGTTTCCACAAAACTATGAAGCAGCACAACTGTTTTCAACACTGATTATAATGAGAAATGTTTCTTGGTCATCAAATCATCATATTAGAATGATTTCTGAAGGATCATGTGACACTGAAGACTGGAGTAATGATGCTGAAAATTCAGCTTTGATCACAGGAATAAATTACATTTTAACATATATTCATATAGAAAACAGCTATTTTAACTTGTAATAAACTTTTACTGTTTTTCCCTGTATTTCTGATCAAATAAATGCAGACTTGGTGAGCAGAAGAGACTTCTTTCAAAAATATTTAAATCTTTTATTGACCCCTACATTTTTGAACAGGTGTGTATTATTCAAGGTGACTCATATCACCAAGTTCAACTAATTAAACAGTTTGAACACACACAGATTTCGCCAGTGACGACAGTGACCCTGCGGGATCGTGACTGCAAGGCCGAATTTAACGGAAGCCATTTCCTGTTGGTTTTTCCAGTCATTTCCTGCGGGACGGAGGGAGAAATGGATGTGGCGAATGGAAGAGTTCATTACACAAACACGGTGAGAAAGAGAGAGAGACATAAATAATAAACATAATTATAATTAAATCTGATTAAATGAATTATAAAATGATTGTAATATTAATATAGCTGATGTAATTCTATTGTTTTTTCAGCATAAAATTCTGTTATACAACAGAAAAAGTGTAATTCAGGTTTATGCAGCGTCAGTTCATAGTGACTACTGAATTGTCAAGATCCATCAAATTATCATAAAATAGCATTTTAGTATGATTATTTCTGTAGTGCAACAACTAAATGTGACCTGGGTCACGTCGTCTCGCTGTCACTCGGTGTGTTTGTGTGGTTGTATATATGAAGGTATGAACGTGTCAGCTGTAACCACACACCAAAACCAGATGACCTGGGTCACTCTGTACCGAATCCAGCAGAGCAAAGCATTATCAGGTCTGGAAATGGGAACATCTTCAAAAGAAAAAAGGGAAGAAAGGTCCATTTCTTACTTGAATATACTTTAATTGTGTTTTGAAGGTGTTCCTGTGGAAACAAAAACCATCAGAGGGTTTGAACAATGAGACGGACTGGGAGGGTTTGGATGGGACGAGTCGGCTGGCTGTTCATGTGAGTGTGTTTTAAACCCTAGTGCACTAAATGGGGAGCATTCAAACGGTGATGGACACTGGAACCTCATAATCGACTGATTTGTAGCATTAGATGGACAGAATTATTTTTATCAAATGTTTTGGGCCGATAAAATGTTTTGTCCAAGAAACATTTCTAATTATTAGGTATGCATCGAAGTTGAAATTCTGGGAATTCTAGACTTTTGATTAATTTCTTGAATTCTAAAATGTATTTTTCATCTCATTTAAACGATGGCTGTAATGACTTCTTTTCATGACAGATTTATTCAAGCATACATTAAATAATGAAGACATCAGGTTAAATAAATATATAATGCACATGTAATACAATGCATTGTGCTGCTTAAAATGTAACGGTTTTCACAAATATATTATTTTTTCAGGATTCTTTGATGAATTCAAAGTTCAAAATAACTTTTTATTTTAACCCTTTCACACTTGAGGTCACTATGGACAGCTATTCAAAAAAGCCATTTCTTGCGTATGCATGGGTTTTGATTGTACAATTGTACATCAACCACTACAGTGGACACTAGTGCATCATCATATACACTGACACCTAGTGGTAAGCCTTTCTATGTGGACTTTTTTATTTGGCCGATGACCAGTCAGAAATGCCTAGTTACTCAGAAATATCCATCCATTCCTTCTATCCTAGGAGACTCTTGCAGGTAAAAAAAAAAAAAACAACTTAGTTGTAACATGAAGTAACATGTAAGGAGTCATATCATTGATACATTTTCCAAGTGTTGATTTTAGATTGGGAGGAATTTCTGATTACTTCTAATTATTCTAAATTGGACATTATGCATCTCTAGCTATATTTCAGCTACAATTCATTTTAATACTGTGCCTGTTGTTCTTGAAAATGCTTCATATGCAGTATCTTTTTTTGGTTGTAAATAAATGTAAAATAAATACATTTGTGTTATTAGAATGTAATTTGCAACATAATCTGATTATGACATGTATGAAAAATATGTGTTTAAAAAAATGATCTTGTTTTTCATGGCCTAAGAGCAATAAAAACACTTAGGAAAATAATCCTGACTGAGGTTGTCATAATGCATGCATGAAAGGGTTAAATCTACTTATAAATATTTCACTGCAAAAAAATTGTTTTCCTTCTTAGTAGCTATGTTTCTCTTGTTTTCTAGTTTTTCCGACACCACTGACAGGTATTTTTGTTTTACACTTAAACTGATAACACTTTACAATAAGGTTAATTAGTTAACATTAGTTATTAACTAACATGAACTAAACAATGAGCAAAACATGTGTTACAGTATTTATTAATCTGTGTTAATGTTAGTTAAAGGTCCCGTTCTTCGTGATCTCATGTTTCAAACTTAAGTTAGTGTGTAATGTTGTTGTTAGAGAATAAAAAATATCTGTAAAATTATAAAGCTCAAAGTTCAATGCCAAGCGAGATATTTTATTTAACAGAAGTCGCCTACATCGAACGGCCCGGGGGGGGGGGGGGGGGGGGGGGAGTCACCAATATTACCAGAACAGGTTGTTTAACCATCCAAATGATTTCTAGACAGCTTTATTAAGTTAAAAAAGTTACCAAGTTCTGCTTTAATGACGTCAGTAGAACAGTTCTCTGACTAACCTCCGCCCACAGGAATGCTCCCTCAACTCGCGCCCTTATAACTTACTGTGTTTACTCAGCTCTTACGGTGATTTTCTGAAGTAAAACTGACGCTTCATCTTTTGTGTGATGTACAATAAACTTTATTAAACTCATCAGTATATGTTTGATCATCATTCGGACCTGGTCCTACACAGCAGACTTGGCTATTAATAAATAATGGATACATACAAGCAGATGACAAATACGTTATAATAACCGTAATTAAACTACTAAACTACACCTGTTCCATCTTTATACAGCCCTCTGACTCTGTAGGCATTATTGTCCGACTCGAAATGAACACCGTTACTGAGAGGTGTTGATGTTATCATTATTCCATGAGATGAAATTGTCTTAAGAGTCTGAGTGCGAGCTTAAGAAGCTCCGCCCCCTGTGTCGTGCAGCAGCAGCTCGTTTGCATTTAAAGGGCACACACTAAAACAGCGCGTTTTTTTCAAAAAAGACAATTTAAACATGCTGTATAAAATGATCTGTTGGGTATTTTGAGCTAAAACTTCACAGACACACTCTGGGGACATCAGAGACTTATTTTACATCTTGTGAAAAGGGATAGAACGGGACTTTTAATAAAAATACAGCTGTTCATTGTTTGTTCATGTTAGTTCAGTTTATTAACTAATGTTAACAAATACAACCTTTGATTTTAATAATGTATTAGTAAATGTTGAAATGAATATGAACTAAGATTAACAAATGATGAAGAAGTTTTGTTCATTCTTAGTTTATGTTAACTAGTTAACTAATGAACCTTATTGTACCCTTAGGCCGTGTGTCCACCAAAGCGTTTTTAACCGGCTGAAAACGCTATGCGCTCTGCTGAAAACGCCTAGCACTGGGCGCTTGAGAGCGTTTTGGCAGCGCTGCGTTTTTTCAGTTGAGACGATTCGTTGCTATGATACAGAATATCCGCAGCACAGATAACTTGTAACTGATTTCGTAGATAATTTGTTTCATACTAAAAATGTCTTTTTCATCCATTTTGTTCGGTTAGCTCTGCTGGTTGATGTCTTTGTACAGAAAGAATGTTGTGACAGTTGGTCAGTGTGACATTTGTCCCGCCCCTCCTCCACTGTGATTGGACGGCTGTGAAAAAAGTGACAGTGATGAGCGCAGTGTTTTACCCAAAGTTGAACAAAATGGATGAAAAATACATTTTTAGTATGAAACAAATTATCTACGAAATCAGTTATAAGTAATCTGTGCTGCGGATATTCTGTATCATAGCAACGAATCGTCTCAACTGAAAAAACGCAGCGCTGCCAAAACGCTCTCAAGCACCCAGTGCTAGGCGTTTTCAGCAGAGCGCCTAGCGTTTTCAGCCGGCTAAAAACGCTTTGGTGGACACACGTCCTTAAACTCTTTTTTCCCCCCCAGAAAACAAGACTTGTGTTATTTTGCTTTTCAAGTAAATGTATCTTGATTCAAGTATGTTTTGATATTTGTACTGAAAAACAACAAACAAAAAAAATAGTGTTTACATTTTTGTGACTGTCTTTACTGTCACTTTTGATCAGTTGAATGCTGCTGTAAATGTGTGTTTGATGCGCTTTCCTCTGGTGTGTTTGTGCTCAGATCACCTGTGATTCGGCTCTGGTGAGTCCATCAGACGTGACTCCGTCGGCCCGTCCCGAGGAAGCTCTGCGTCTCAGTCCTCCCTGGATCCCGAGGGCCCGCTCGGCTCCGCTGCTGTCCATGGAGCTGTTCGTGACCGAGGCCCTCGAGAGGAGACCCGTGGGGCCCTGCATGATCAGCGCGTACGACCGGCTCTACGTGCAGGTCAGTGCTGTCACTGAAGGCCAGAGCTGCTGTTAGATGGCGCTGGAGTCGATAACGGGAATACACCCGCTCAAGGGCCCCAGACTCCTGTCGCCATGTGGAGCTCACAGTCAAGGCCACTGATGGATACACTCCATTACTGTGTGTGTGTGTGTGTGTGTGTAGCTCATATGAGGAAACTCATGTGAAGTCAAACCATAAAAAACAAATAATGCCAACAAATCAAAAATAATAGTTATTAGTAGACCACCGACACCTAGCAACAAGAATTCAACCGGAAATATTAAATTAAGTGACATAATATTTTTGAATATGAGTAATTAATAAACACTTTTTACAATGTGAACAAATATTATGCAGCTGAGCTTATATAAAGAAACTCATGTAAAGTCAAATAATAACAAACAAATATGGCCAACAAATCAAAAATAATAGTTATTAGTAGACCACCGACACCTTCAACCGGAAATAAAAAAATCAGTGACATACTGTTATTAAATATGAGTAATTAAGAAAACTAAACCTAAACATATGTACAATGTTTGTGTTCGATTTCTATATTTTCTGAAGAAAACGTGTAATTGCTAAGGTGGGTTTTAGAGTGTTGGTATGGGGTTGCTATGGTGTTGTGGGAGGTTGCTTAGTTGTTGCTATGTGGTTACTAGGGTGTTGTGGAAGGTTGCTGGGCTGGTGCTGTGTGATTGTTCTGGGTGGTTTCAAGGCTGTATTCTATCATTTCTAAAAATATATTTATATATATTCTGAAGAAAAAGTGAGGTTTCTAAGATTGTTACAGTGAATTTTAGCATCTATTTGAGTTTCTGGGTGGTTGCTAGGTTGTTGCTATGTGGGTACTGGGGTAGTCTAGGTGGTTGCTCCTTGCACTGGCTCCCAGTTCTTTTTAGGATTCAGTTCATAGTTTTTTTGTTTGCTTTTAAGGCACTTAATGGGCTAGCTATATCACTGACCTTGTACAGCTGTATTCAGTTCAAAGATCACTGAGATCTTCAAACAGAGGGGTGATAGAGCTTTTGCAGTTTCTGCTCCACGTCTGTGGAACCAGCTCCCCCTGGATATTAGATCTGCCCCCTCCATTTCTGCCTTCAAATCACACCCACTTTTATTCTCTGGCCTTCCTTGTTCCGTAACCCTGTACTCCTGCTCATTCTCTGTATTTCTGTGTCATGTGCCCTGATGTTGAAGTTTGTCTTTTAATTCATGTTCTGTATAATTATGACAATTGATCGTTTGTGTATTATTTGTCTTTTTAGTTATTAACTGTACAGCACTTTGGTCAGTTTTATGCTGTGTAAATGTGCTTTATAAATTAAATTTACTTACTTGCTAGGCTTTGTTTTCAGGGTGCTCTGGGTGGTTTACAGGCTGTTGCTATGTGGTTGCTGGAGTGGTCTGGGTGATTAATAGGCTGTTGCTTGGGTAGTCTGGGTGGTTTCTAGCCTGTTGCTATGTGGTTGCTGGGGTAGTCTGGGTGGTTGCTAAGCTGTTGCTATGTGGTTGCTGCAGTGCTCTGGTAGGTTTCTAGACTGTTGCTATGTGGTTGCTGGGGTAGTTTGGGTAGTTGCTAGGCTGGTGCTGTGTAGTTGCTTCAGCTGTTGCTATGTGGTTGCTGGGGTGTTCTGGGTGGTTGCTAGGCTGTTGCTATGTGTTTTCTGGGGTGGTTAATAGGCTGTTGCTATATGGTTGCCGGGTGTTCCGAATGGTTTATAGGGTGCAGTAAATGATTAACATAACTTCTCTGTGTGTCTGTCAGATCTCGGTGGCGTCTGGCGCTGCAGAGGCTTTGGAGCTCCAGTCGTGTCTGGTTTCTCCTCTCTCAGACCCGCAGGCTCACAGCGGCTGGTCCATCATCAGGGACTCCTGCCCGTCAGACCCATCCTTCACACTTCCTGACGGAGAAGCCCAGGAACCAACAGGCAGCCCAGAGAGTGAGAGCGACGGAGACGAGGAGGACGAGGAGAAGACTGAGAGGAAGGACGACAGGCGGCCAACCCCTCACTGGAGAAACACAGGGGCCCGCGGCAGAGACGAGAGGCCCAGATGGTTTAGAGACAAGAGACCCGACAGAGTCAGAGCCAGGAAGCCTGAGGAGCGCAGGCGGAGGAGGGATGATGAGCATGAAGGCGCACACACACTGCGCTTCAGTTTCATCCTGCGGCCTGTCTATAATAACTCCATTCAGTTCCTGCACTGCCGGCTGCGTCTGTGTGCGGCGGCCAAGGGGCCCTCAGGGGCCGACGCTCGGGAATGTGCTCAGGGGCCTCGGATTCCTGCTCTCACACATACGCCTGCTTCTCAACAGGTACTGTTGGTGTCATTACCCATAGGAGACTGTGACTGTTGCAAGCTCTTTGTCATATGTTTTATAACTGTCAACCTCAGCTATATCATATATCATACTGTATAGATCAAATATCATGTATAGATCATAATATAGTTCATATTATATTAATAACTAGATCAAACATTATTTTCTGATATATTAAAACATGACGTGTTAGTAATGAGTTCCAGAAACTTTAAATACCTTGAGTGTAAAGGTGTATCACATCAATATACAGGCAAACCAAAAGTTATTCAGACACCAGATATAATTTTTTATATTTTTTTACTAGTGTGTGCAGGACACAATAGCTCATTTATGTAATTGAGGATAGCAAAATAAAGTAAACTGTGACATATCATGTGGAATACCAGTACAATTTATAAAAATTTGGGACCAAAAATGATTCAGATACTTTGACCTGACCATGTTTTGCTGAAGTGTTTTTTCTTTAATTGCTAATGCGACCTTTTTACACCACAGACTGAACTAAATAAAGCATTACTTGGTCATTGGTTGAGCTAAACTGGTATGTAATTGTGTAGTTAAATTTAACAGCTGGCAGATATTCAACATAATTCATGTGTGAGACAGTCTAACAGAAGGATGGACAAAGCCAGTGAAATATCAACTGATTTGATAACTCTAAGTTCTTGTCATATTTTATAACAATTTTCTATAAACTACAGTGAATAAACTGTGATAATGTGAGAAATGTTGAAGATGTCTGAATAAATGTTGGGTTGACTATATATATATATATATATATATATATATATATATATATATATATATATATATAGTATATCAAATATATGTAAAATTTACTAAAAGAATGGAATGACACTGGAACCAGAACAATTAAAATCTTTATGATTCTTATCTTTCACCGTTCTCTTACAGTGTGAGGACAGAAATCTGTCTCGACCCGTACTGGTGACGTATCCTGTAGGGTTTCTGGCTCCCCCTGCTGGTCTGTACACATCAATGCAGCGTTGAACTTTCATTCACACAAACGTTTTGCCTTACTACCACTTGTGTTTGTTCTGTGTGTGTGTTTCAGGTAAACTCACTGAGATGTCGAGACAGTCTCCCACACACAGTGGTGCGTTACACCTCCTTTATTCTGTTACTTGCACACTTAAAAATAAGGTTCTGTATTGGCATATATCATTCCATGAAGACATTTTGACATCCATGTAGTCTTTTTTTTTTAAAAAAGGTTATTTTAAGAACTTTTCACTAATGTTTTTTTTCAGAAATCCCAGATAGCAAGCAAACATCGAAAAACAATGTTAAATCAATATTATTGTCTATGTTAACTGCATTAAATCAACATCACTTTTGCACCCGTATTTAATGGTAAAAATATGTTAAAATTTCAACAAAAAAAATCAATGGTAATGGCATTGAGTCAATGTTACAATGTGATGTTGCTTCAACATCATGCTTGCACTCTCAGAAAATGAAATTTAACAACTACAACTGACTTAAAGGGTTAGTTCACCCAAAAATGAAAATTCTGTCAGTATTTACTCACCCTCATGTTGTTCCAACCCCGTAAGACCTTCGTTCATCTTCGGAACACGAATTAAGATATTTCTGATGAAATCTGAGAGCTGGATCACTCCTCCATAGGCTTCTTGAGGGATTGAACTTGCAGGCCCCGAAAAGTTATTACAGACATCGTTAAAATAGTCCAAGTGACTACAGTGGCTCAATCTTAAGTTTATCAAACGACGAGAATACTTTTTGTGCGCAAAAAAACAAAAATAACGACTTTATTTCAACTATACATTTCCTTCTCTGCGGGCCTCGAGTCAGTTCACTAGTGTAAAAGCGTAGAGCTTCTGTTGTTGTACGTCACACGCATCACACACATGACCAGCGTCGGCCAATAGTGAGCCTACGTGTGACGTAGCTCTACGCTATTACACTAAGTTAACTGACTAGAGGCCAACAGAGAAGGAAATGTATAGTTGAAATAAAGTCGTTATTTTTGTTTGTTTTTGTGCACAAAAAGTATTCTCGTCGCTTGATAAACTTAAGATTGAGCCACTGTAGTCACTTGGACTATTTTAACGATGTCTTTCATAACTTTTTGAGGCCGGCAAGTTTCAATCCTTTTGAAGGCTATGGAGGAGTGATCCAGCTCTCAGATTTCATCAAAAATATCTTATTTCGTGTTCCGAAGATGAACGAAGGTCTTACGGGGCTGGAACAACATGATGGTGAGTAAATACTGACAGAATTTTCATTTTTGGGTGAACTATCCCTTTAAAACCACACAACCTGAAATTAACTGCAAATAAAAGAAGACAATAAAACCTTTAAAAATCTCAGCAAACACCATTACCATACTGACTTTATTTCTGTAATTCATCTACAGAAGTTCTTTTTGAGAATTAACAGAGATGTTGATGTCTTAGTGAAAATATTTGGTCCCCGTTATGGTGATCAGTGTTTCTTTTAGTTGTGCAGTTTGACTCTTGGCTTTTATGGGAGTTTATGGTCTTTGTAACAGTGTTTACCAAAATGCATAATTTTTCGCAAAGGAAGCCAGAAACAAAGATGATCAAGTGATATAGTATTTATCACCATAATGTAGAATAATTCACTAATATTATACCAGACCAAAAGTGGCTATTTGCTATTAATGGATTATATTCACCAACAATGCTTTCTTGCAACAGATCAGACTTCCTGAATTTTGATTTTAAAAATACATAGATGGAAAATGTGTCGTGCAATTGTATTTGACACCGAATGTCTTGCGCTGTGGTTTGTGTTCAGGTGCAGAGGAGTTTCTTGTGCTGGCGGTCGTGTTTGCGGCGTTTGTGCTGGGTTTGTTCCTGATGGGGGCGCTGTGGTGCATCTACACTCAGACCGGTACCCTCCCTCACACAAAATGATCGCCTAACGTTTTTCTACATGACGTCTGGCCATTAAAAACACGCTTGTTGGTTGTCACTGTCAGGGAGGCATGATTTGACCCAGAGAGCCGGTATTATAGAGACATCGGGAGAACACGGCTTCAGAAACCCGCCGATACTGATGGAGCAAACCAGCAGTTTCCACCAGGACAACTAACAATACGATACGACCGTCAATGTGAAAATAACACGCTTTCGTGTGATTTCTGCTTTTGTTAACAGCTGAATTTGTGCATCACTGTTCTGAGGTGTTTGTAGCCTAACGATGGATCCTTGTTTCCAACACAGGATAAAACAAAAAGATAATTTTGACTTTTTATCTCACAGTTCTGTTGATGAATAAACTTGAAATTGTGAGAGAAAAATCAAAATTGAGAGATATAAAATCGCAATCACCTTTTGTTTTGTGGCGGAAACAAGTTTCATATGTAATGATTTTACTTGCTGCTTTTGTTTTGCTGCTAATGTAACACATTATGTGAAATGATATTGTGCCCCTTTATTTCATTTCCACTCCTTTAATTGTTTTATTGTAGTGTGTTGTAGTCCTTACATGTCTTTAAGTGTCGGTATTAAAGAATAAACTCGGACAGTAAGGGTTGAGAAGGATCTTAATTATCATGTGTACTTGGGCACTTCTGTACATCACTTACAAAACTAAATATAAGCTTCTGATAGCATGAAACACATCTGAAATACAGAAACACATGAAGTACTGTCACAAAGCTGAAATTTTACACTTGATGTTCTTATAAGCCTAGTTGCATTACAGCATTTGTTATTAAAAGTCATATCATGGATATCAGGATGATTCTTGATCATTTGAAATCAGAGTTTGAGGTTCTGTGCGACTGGTTGCTTGGGAGAGAAGATGGCGTTTATAACCCAGAGCTCCGTTTATTTGTCCCCAAACTCTCAGACTAGTCCTTCTTTTAATAATTAAAAATTCCACCAACCTAATTATACGTGACTTATTTGACTTACTCAACGCAAGTTCCACACTCTGAAATGTCGCTATCTAACAAGACGAAGAAAGCTAATGCAGCAACAGTACTTCTCCCTCATGATTACTGCGCTGATGCCGATGGTAACAACATGGAAACCTCCTCCACGAAGGTGAGACGTCCTCTTCCCATCACCCCTACTAAAATACCTGTCTCATTTAAGATATCCTACCAGCCGACCAGGGGGCGAGAGCAGGAGTGTAGCCTCGGATTAAGCAGGCCAGAGAAGTAGGTCAGCGGGCCTACTTCAGGGGCCCAACTGGATACATAAATGGGAAAAGAATTGTGGTTCCTTAACCACACTCTCACATCGATTCACTAACATCTCACTGTCTAACGTGAAGAAATTTGTTTAAATTTCTATGAAGGACATCCAAGTTGAGTGCTTTTAATGGGACGTTACCTTATGTTCGCATTCCACAGCAGTTTTCTCCTGCTGATATACCTCGGGTTGTTTTTCTTAAGTGGTAAGTTACTGTTTAATGTTCACTGTTGATTCTAATTTCTGGTTCATGTCATTCAATGCAAGGGGCCTTGGAGACAGCATCAAACAAAAGGCAATTTTCCTCTTCTGTAACAGCAAGAAACCACACTGTGTCCTGCTGCAAGAGATAATTTAAAAACAATTTTTTAGAAGTTTCCTTTTTTTTATTAGATCATTTGGATTTCATTGTAAAGGCTAAAAATGGCATGCTCTACAATGACAGTGCCAGTGGTGGACGAAGTACACATACCATGTACTTAAAGTTAAAGTACAGATACTTAAGGTAAAATATTACTCAAGTAAAAGTAGAAGTGCTGCCTTTAAACATTCACTTGAGTAAAAGTACAAAAGTATTTGCCTTCAAATGTACTTAAGTATCCAAGTACTATGATTTGTTTTTATGGCTATAATGTCCTATTATAATTTGTCACAAGACTCTTTCTTAACTCAGTCTACGTGAAGACTAATGTCACTCTTGGCACACCAATCTATAAACAAAATGACATTAATTAGTCATATATATATATATATATATTTGAATTGAATACATTTTTGTGTGTTTAATTTTGGAGGGAAGGAGACTGTTCCCATAAGGTATAATACATTTACAGTATTTACTGTATATATTTTTCTCTAGCGTATATGGTCATAATTATTAACATCCTAAAGTTATGATACATTCACATAAACCTGCACAACGCCATTAAATATATATATATACATATACAAGGGTGTAACTTTGGTTTGGGAAGTGGGGGAGACACAAAATGGGGAAACTTTTTTTTTCGTTTTGAATCCCATTTCCTGCATTTACATACATTTAGGGACTATGGTGATACAAAATCCAGGAAATAAATTGATTATCAAAATCCAATCAAAAAGTTGATTATAATGATAAATTCTGCCAAAAATAAAAGAAGGCTACTAAACTATGTATAACAAAAAGATGTCTCACTTTTTTATTGTTTAATAGGGGCCGATTGCCAAGACTTGAGAGAATAATTTTATAAAGTCAAAAATGTTAAAATGAATGAAATTATGTGAGACCCAATTTGCACTGTAATGTAAAAACAACATAAAGACAGTATATTTTAAATAATTGCTTAATAGCATATTTTTATGAATGAAGGCCAGTATCACTGATATTAATATAGCTACTGATGTCCCCCAGAAATTGAATAAGGTTATCAAATAGTCTGCCCTGCATAAATTATAATCCTTATTAAAGCTACAAACGTTCTTTAGACGAGATCAGTGAGTAATTTGCTCTGTTCCCCTTTGTTCTTTGGTTAACTTTACTGATAGACAGAATTGGCTGCTGTCCCTTTAAGATCTGTCGCTGATGACAGGATCTTACGCATTTCATTTTCTCATTTACTCTTGACTTTCATTTAAGATTTTTATTTAACTCATTTAAGACTGTTCTTGTGAGGATACAATTGACAAAACTGACATTTTGGCATAAATGTGTGTGTTATTATTCAAGCGCGAAAGAGAACTGGATAGAGAGAACTGGATTGTCCTGACGCACACGCACACAGACAGCGCGCCAGAATCCAGTTCTCTTTAGCGCTTGAATAACGATACCTTGAATACCAGCGCGATACCTGCTCATTAAAACGTCTCTGGTTACTTGCGTAACCTATGTTCTCTGAATAGGGAACGAGACGCTGCGGAAAGCGCAGTGGGATATCCTCTGGATGTGCCGATTGCCTGAAGCCCTATAGAATCACGCCAATTCATTGGCTGATGGCGCTCGCGCAAAGCTGGCTCCGCCCCGACGCTCTTACGTCGTAGCATGACGAACGCGCGCGCGCCATCCTCTCCTCAGATTTCTCTGCCGAAAAGAAGAACTGTCGGCAGCGCGAGGAGCTTGGCAGCGAACGCAGCGTCTCGTTCCCTATTCAGAGAACATAGGTTACGCAAGTAACCAGAGACGTTCTCTTTCATAGGTTCACTCAACGCTGCGGAAAGCGCAGTGGGAACGAAATACCAAACTCGCCAAGCTTAAGCGCTGCCATAACTGGTAACAGACCAAATAATAATAACCATGACCGGTTCAAGCAGATAGAACCTGGGAACCTGGAGTCATGTCAAGATCTAAATTATAGAACCTCACAAAGGTGTGCGGAGAGGACCAACCTGCCGCCACACAAATGTCTTCCAAGAGGGCCCCTCTAAAAAGAGCTTGAGAGGAAGCCACACTTCTGGTGGAATGTGCTCTGATGCTAAGAGGTGAAGGCAAACCACGCACCTCGTAAGCCAGCGAAATAGCATCTGTTACCCAGTGGGAAATCCTCTGCTTTGATGCCGCAAGCCCGCGGCGGCCAGCACCAAAACACACCAAGAGCTGGTTAGATTTCCTCCAACCGCCTGAGCGATCTACATACAACTTCAAAGAACGGACCGGGCAGAGTAGGTTAAGTTTCCTTTCTTCCTCAGAGGCAAAAGGAGGAGGGTGGAAAGCGTTAAGGTTAACAACCTGAGAGCGGAACGCCGTGGAAAGAACCTTGGGTACATACCCCGACCTTGGCCTCAAGGTAACCCTAACCAGGCCAGGAGCGAAGTCCAAGCATGACTCACTAATAGAGAGAGCCTGCAAATCCCCCATCCGCTTTAGTGAAGATAAAGCCAACAAAAGAGCAACCTTAAGAGTCAGAATCCGCTCAGGGGCTGACTCCAAGGGCTCGAAGGGAGCCTCTGTCAAACCCTCCAGGACGACTGACAGGTCCCACGAGGGAACACCAGGGGGGCGAGCCGGTTTCAGGCGCCTAACCCCACGCATGAAGGCCGAAACTAACCTCAGTTTCCCCAAGGGAATCTCATCTGATTCTCTATGAGCGGCAATAGCTGCGACATATACTCTGAGAGTGGTAGCAGCCGCTCCGGAAGCAAACTTTTCCTGCAGGAATTCCAGCACTGAGCCTACTGGGCAGCCAACTGGGTCCCTATCATGTGCTAAGCACCATGCCTCGAATACCCTCCACTTGGAGGAATACAGCCTCCTCGTAGAAGGGGCTCTAGCACTCGCAATGGTCTCCTGAACGTCGGTTGGGAGATCAAAGCTTAAAGTTAACGGCCTCTGATAGGCCAAACGTACAGCTTCCAAATGTCGGGGCGAGGATGCCATATCCTGCCCTGAAGCTGGGAAAGCAGGTCCTCCCTGACCGGGATCTCCCAGGGGGAGGATACCAACAGAGGGATCAGCTCCGAAAACCATGGCTGGGACGGCCAGAATGGGGCTACCAGAAGGAGGCGGACTCCGCTCTCTCTCACTCTGGACAGAACCGCCTGGATCAGCTTGATGGGCGGGAAGGCATAGAGTTTCTGCATCGGCCAAGGGTGGGCGAATGCATCTATCCCCAACGGAGCTGGAGGGCTCAGGGAGAACCAAAGCGAGCATTGGGACGACTCCTGAGATGCAAAGAGGTCCACTTCCGCTTTTCCGAACCTCTCCCAGATCAGGGCCACCGTCTGGCGGTTCAACATCCATTCCCCAGACCTGAGCTTCTGCCTCGACAGGAAGTCTGCTGCGAGGTTCAGAATCCCTGGGACATGAACTGCTCTCAGAGAGAGGAACTTGTCCTGGGACCACAGAAGAAGGTGACGCGCATGCCTGTCTAGGGTGCGCGAACGTGAACCCCCCTGTCTGTTTACATGGGACACTACTGCCATATTGTCCGTTCTGACAATAACATGGTGCCCTTCGAGGAAAGGGAGAAAGTGGCAAAGAGCCAGGAAGACAGCCCTCAGCTCCAAGCTGTTTATGTGCCATGAGAGGGTCTCGCCAGTCCAAACCCCACACGCTGGCCTGCCCTCGAAAACCGCTCCCCAGCCGGTCAGAGAGGCATCCGTCGTAACCATTTGACGACGGAATACCGCACCCATACCGACTCCTTTCTGAAGGAAGAGGGGGTCCCGCCAGATTGACAGGGCGCGAAAGCAACTGCGCGACACCTTCAATAGGCGAAGGGCTGGCCCCGTGGGCCGAGCCCCTGAGAGCTTCATCCACCACAGAAAAGGTCTCATGTGGAGTAGCCCTAGAGGTAGCACAGGGGAGGCCGCGGCCATAAGGCCCAGAAGTCTGCGGCAGGTGCTCACGGAAACATGCTGGCCTAGCGCAAAGCGGGACAGACATGTCTCCAGACTGGAAATCCGTGCAGGAGCCAAACGGGCCTGCATAAGAACGGAGTCCATGTGTACCCCCAAGAAAACCGTGCTCTGAGCTGGAGTAAGAACGCTCTTCTCCGTATTCAACCTCAAACCGAGAGACTGAATATGACGGAGGACAATGTCCCTGTGGTGAGTCACCAACTCTCTGGAGTGGGCTAAAAGGAGCCAATCGTCCAGGTAGTTGAGTATATGGATGCCCTGGAGCCGCAACGGGGCCAGAGCAGCATCCATACACTTTGTGAACGTCCTTGGCGCTAGAGCGAGGCCAAAGGGGAGGACCCTGTATTGGTATGCCTTCTCTCCAAAGGCGAACCTGAGAAACTTCCTGTGTCGTCGTACGACCTGGATGTGGAAATAAGCATCCTTGAGGTCTACTGTCACGAACCAGTGTCCCAGCCGGATATGAGATATGATGGCCTTCAGCGTCAACATTTTGAATTTCCCTTTGTAAAGAGAGAAATTCAACCGGCGAAGATCTAGTATCGGCCGCAGGCCGCCTCCCTTCTTCGGGACCAGGAAGTAACGGCTGTAGAAGCCCTGTTCGACTTCCCCCGAAGGAATCTCTTCTATCGCCCCCTTCAGCAGAAGGGATGAAATCTCCTGCTGTAGTACAGAAGCCTGAGCGGCGCTGTCGACTACTGTAGGAAAGACCCCGTTGAAGCAGGGGGGGTTGCGACAAAACTGAAGCGTGTAGCCGAGCCGAACTGTGCGAAGGATCCAAGGCGATACCCCTGGTAAACGCTCCCATTCTTGAACGAAATGTGATAGAGGGAGAGGAGTGTTGCAGTGCAGGGGACATACCTGAGATAGGGTGTCGCGCTGTCCGTGAGGAGGCGTGGTTGACCGTGGAGGAGAGCGCTTGGCGTCCTGACACGTACTGGGGGGTACCACCACCTGGATAGAAGTAACTGGGTCCGCCTGCTTCAGAGGAAAACGAACTGTGCCTCCGAGGAAGCGATTGGCGGGTATAACGTGCGCCGGGAGCGAGGGGAGAAAGCAAGACGCGTCTCCTTCCTCCTGCTCCGGACTGGGTGAAGAGAGTGAAACAGGACCTGCACTTCGAAACACACTGGGTGGCGAAGGTGACAAGGTTGGAGGAGGAGAGCCGGTTGGAGGAGGGCAGAAACGCTTGCGCGGTCTGTCCCAACCTCGTAGATCTGGTGCGGCTCTCCTCCTTCTGACCTGCGGGTCAGGAACGGCTCGAGGAGGCTGGAGCGGCCGATTTGTTGGACCGCTTCAGCTGAAGGCGCTTGTGAGGGCGCTGGCGGGGAAACGGACGACCTCGGGCTCCCCAGACCGTAGTTGGTGGGGGATGAGCCGGGTCATTCCTTCTAGTAGGGAATTCAACCCTATGAGCAGAGCGTTCTCGGGTCTGAGAAGGGGGAGGGTTGGAGTCTCTTGGCTCTCTATATCTCCTGGGCATAAACTGCCTGAGCGCCGCCGACTGAGACTTAGCGGCACGGAACTTCTCAACCACCGTGTTGACCGCTTCCCCGAAAAGACCTGAGTGGGAGATAGGGGCGTCCAGAAGAAAACTCTTATCCTTTTCTCTGATCTCCGTGAGATTCAACCAGAGGTGGCGCTCTGCGGCAACCGAGCCCGCCATAGAGCGACCTACAGCCCGAGCAGTATGTTTGGTGGCTCTTAGGGCCAGATCTGTGGCTTTGCGAAGCTCTTTGACAGCTTCGGGCGTCAGCCCCTCTCCTTCGTCCATGTCCTTAAGGACGTCCGCTTGGTAGGCTTGAAGGATGGCCATGGTATGCAGGGCCATGCCTGCTTGACCAGCCGCCATGTAAGACTTCCCAATAAGGGAGGAAGTAGTCCTACAAGCCTTGGAAGGAAGGAGGGGACGCGACTTCCAGGACGGTGCAGACGACGGGGCGAGGTGGTTAGCCAGCGTGTCCTCGACCGCTGGAATAGCGGAATAACCCTGCTCCACAAAACCCACAAGGTTAGTGAAGTCAGCGGCTGCCGCATTAGTTAGGCGTGCGGAGAAAGGCTGCTTCCAGGATCTGGAGATCTCGTGATGCAGATCGCTGAAAAAGGGCAGCTTTCTTCGCTCTGGCCTAGAATTAGGGCCACTAAGGAATCTCTCGTCGAGTTTGGACGATAGAGACTCGCGGGGCTCAACAGGCCAGTCTATAGAGAGCTTCTCTGTAGCGCGCGAAAGCACGTCAACAAGCTCAGTGTAGGCCGGAGTAGGCCGCGCGTCCTGGCCGCTAGGCGGGATAACGTCATCAGTCAAAGCAGGCCCGAAATCCTCGGAGTCGGAAGCTGCAGTGTAAATCACATCATCCAGACCGAAAGAAACCGATTCGCGGGCTCCCGGGCTGGGGCATAAATAATCATGCGCGAATTCAACCGCGCCACGTGCGTGCTCGGGGGAGGGAGGGAGAGAAAGGGCGAGGCCCGTCTGCTCGTACTCAATATCCTCGAGCTCAACATCCGAGCCCCAGGCCGCGGATCCACGAGAGGCCTCAGCGGTCTCGGGAGCGCGACGGGGGGAAACGAATGACTCCTTCTCAAAAACCGCGAGTCTAGAGCGGAGGGTTTTGAGAAGGAGATTGTCACAAAATTTACATTTTGACAATCCTAATACAGCCTCACGCGCATGCGAAAAACCCATACATTTAACACACTTACTGTGAGGGTCGTCGTTCGAAATGAAACGAACGCATGGCGGAGAACAGCGTCGATAATCCATGACACTTCACTGTAAGGAGAACAGAGTTCCACTTATGCCAGTCGCTGAAGTGTTGAGACGAAAGCTGTAGTTGAATTAGAAAAATTCGGGCTCAGAAAAAACCGAACGAAGGGAAAGATGTGACCGCTTCGTGAAGGCAGAGAAATCTGAGGAGAGGATGGCGCGCGCGCGTTCGTCATGCTACGACGTAAGAGCGTCGGGGCGGAGCCAGCTTTGCGCGAGCGCCATCAGCCAATGAATTGGCGTGATTCTATAGGGCTTCAGGCAATCGGCACATCCAGAGGATATCCCACTGCGCTTTCCGCAGCGTTGAGTGAACCTATGAAAGAGAACTTTCAGTGAGCTATTTCTAGATTGTGGACGTGGACGTTTAAAGTATGGTGTGGACGCGACAGACCTGGACGCGTACGCGCGCATTGGCACAGGCTATCTCCTGCTCCTCTGTGGCGATGACGGCGTGCGGATAAATAAATCATAAACAACGAACATGAAAGTGGGGGACACACAAACGGGATTTTGAAAAGTGGGACATGTCCTCCCCTGTCCCCATACTAGGAAATTACGCCTGTGTACACACACACACACAAACACACACACACACACCTAACCGAATTCACTCACTTCATTTTGTTCACTCCTTGCAGATATAGTGCACTCAAATGCCATACACTATATAGGGATTAGTGAATGAGTGAACGAGTGAGCGGTTTCGCACACAGCTACTGTGTCGCAACCGTCTATGTTCGCAACTCTCATAACTGCTCTGTTTCGCACTTACTAGATACCGCCAATTCAAGTTCAAAACAAAGCGCGCGCGCTGTACTGTGATTGGTGTCTCGTTTGACCAGTTACGTTTTTATCCACTAATAAATAAAAAGGAACGACTGATTTTGAAAATGTAGTTGAGTAAAAAGTAAGATATTTGACTTTGAAATGTAGTGGAGTAAAAGTAAAAGTCTCCCCAAATTTAAATATTTCAGTAAAGTAGAGATACGCAAAAAAGCTACTTAAGTACAGTAACGAATTACACTTACTTCGTTACTGTCCACCACTGAAAAGTGCTGCTATAATCCATAAGGTAAACTAAAATCAGAAATTGGGTTCTATATGAGTTCAGTTATTCAGTTCAAATGATTGTGAAATAATTATTTTAAGACACAACCAACACTGATGGTTGTCAGATCACATTTTCAATGTTTTCATCTGGCTCCTATAACTCATATAGCAGCCAAACAAAATATAAAGTTAATGATGTGAGGGTCAAGAGCCCAACTAAAACAAACACTAATCACCATAATGGTGACTTAAACATTTCGGTTTTCTCCTTCAGTGATTCGGCTTGTTGCCATCAGGTGTCTTCAATAATGCTCAATCATCACTCAATTATTCACTTAATTATCTCATTAACTTTAACACTGCTTCAGTGTTCATTTAACACTCTGCTCAGAGTTTATATAATTCACACTCTCAGTGTTAATTTAGCAGTGGGGATTTTGCTGTGTAATTGGGTCGCTTAAAATTACTTAATTCCATGACGTTGAAGTTACATGAACAGATTATGTTTGTTTAATGTAACCCAGTTATGTGGAACCTGTTGACATAAAAAGTTAATTAAAGCCAACATATAATTTTTTGAGTGAGGGAATTGTTTAAAACAATTGGAGGTATTGATTTACTTTTACGCTGTGATTTTGATGTTCCAAAACTTCCTATAAAACTGTCTGTATTTTATTCACAAGTTATGTTATATTGGAAACTATTGTACAAACACAATTTTACTCCCCATGATGTACCCATATGGAATTGCAGATTCATTCTCTTTAGAAATAAGTCCCTGTATTTCAATGAATGGATGGAAAACAACATTTGGTCTGTCACACATTACTGGACAGTTATGGCAATCTTTTGAAAATTTTGGTACAAAATTAAATTTTCAGTGCAATTGTAAACATTATGATATGGTTATCTAAAGCTTCTCTTCTGCCTTCCTCTTGATGGCAAAAAAATACACTACCTCAATTGTCCAACCCCCCTCTTCTCCCTTCGTTGATGATTGCTGGTCACCAGTTCTGTAGTTAGACTTTGCAAAACAAAGTGTTCCGTGATCTCTTTACTCTGAATTTATACCAAATGCAATACAGCCAAAATGCTGCTTCTCTTATCTTCAGTCATTCTTCTCTGAAGAAACTACGCACACATTTCTTAAAGTTATTTATCACCAAAAGCTAAAGAGCTTCACTTCAAAGTATTGAATGACATATATCCTTCGCGAGACCTCCTCTCACGTAGATTTAACTTTGATCTAACTAAATGTATATTCTGTGATGAGGACATAGAGACCACAGATTATTTGTTTTTCTTCTGCCCTTACAGTAACACATTCTGGTGTGACATGTATGATTGGCTGGAGCCTTATCTCCAGTCTCCCTCCAGTTTCACTAGAGATAACATCACATTTGGAATTTTAATGAAGGACAAAAACTATGAACTTCTTTTAAACACTTTAATTATCTCAGGTAAATTTTTTATCCACAAATGTAAATGTATAAAAACACAGCCTCTTTTTCTGTCTTCAAGAGAGAATTTGCTTTGTACTACAAGTCCCTGTTGTTCATGAAGAAGAAAACAGAAAAAAAAAAAAAACTTCTCATTTTTTATTTATTTTTTACTTTAATTATTTTTTTTCTCTCTAAAGTTGTTATTTTACGTGCTCCGTTTCCTGTTAGCAGTGATATTTATTGAATTCTGACTAAGCCAGATATTGTTGTAAATTTTACACCTCAATAAAAAAAAAAGCTTTGAGAGTGAAAAAAAAGGTTCTGTGCGACTTGCCTCATGATCATGACGTCACAACCAGGAACACAGCACATGACACATGAAGTGCCCGTTATAACAAGTCTTAAAGCTATACAGTATGTGATGTCTACGAAGTATTCAGACACATTTTACATTGCAACTAAGTGTGCAGTTCGACTGAAGAAAAATGTTGTAGGGTACAGCAACATTAGACTGAACTTTAGCAGAAAAAAATATGACCTCTTCACATTGAGCTAACAAAGGATTTTTATGCAGCAGGTCTCTCTCAGCCATATAATTGTATAATTACAATCCATGCAGTTTTTATGAGCTCATATTCAGAGACTGTGTGGAATATTAGTAGTTTTAAAATTCATTTATCACATCACACCATTTAAAAGGAGCAAGTGAAAGAAAAAAAATGATTAAAAATGGTGAAAACTTAGATCCTGTAAGTGGTTCCCCAGCAAGTAATAGCCGTCATTTCTCCGTCTAACTATAAACCCGATACAGTCCAGCAATGAGTAACACCTCTAGCCAAAAAACCTTGAATTTGGTTAAATGTTGTTTTTGCCAAAATAACTTGCGAGATATATGATATTCCATCATGTAAGCAAAGTAAACAGTGATTACAAGGTGTTTGGTTTCATTTCTTCACTCATTTATTTTAATTAACTAATTGATGACTAGTCAATTCTTAGACTAGTGCTATGGTTTAAACATCTATTAAATTTTCACTGACAGCCCAAATTTTGCCTTGTTTATGTCTTGGGTGTGTTTGGACGGCTATTAGACATCTTTTAGACGCAAAATTGCTTGCTGAGGACCATTACTTTTAAGATATAAACTTTTCTATATACATATAAGCTGAAAATATGTTGTTCAGAGCGCCTGAAGCTGCAGCGTTTGGCACGAGGGTCCGCAGGCATCAAGGCACTGGCTGTGCAAGATGTGTGTTTCTTCTTAAAGACAGAAGTGCAGATATTTAACTACAGTTTAATGTGCTCAGGACTTTTAGGATCATGGATGATGACAGTAGTCGCACACAGGACATTTCTTGCATGTTTAATCTTGGAGATCGTCAAGTGAAGCAATGAGACAAGACAAAGTGAATTACCTCTTTCGCCCTGTGCATTTGTGCGAGAGTTGCTTTCAGGTGCGGGATGTTTTGGTGTGAAGTATCCTTTTATACTACACTCTCAGAAATAAAGGTACAGTGAGGGTACAATTAAGTACTTTAAGGTACAAAATTCACAAATGTGCCAGCAAAGGTACAAACATGTATCCAGCTGAGTACCAAAAAGTACCTTTCCAAAGAAAAGGGGTACACAATGAAATATGCATGGTGAAAGGTACATATAGGTACCCTTTGAAAAGGTACATTGTCATATATAAAGTAATAGTTAAAGTACAACATTCACAAATGTACCATTTAAGGTCCTATCGTGTTCCCATGGGGTACTAAGAAGTACCTGTCGGGTACACATCCTGTAGGGTACAAAAAAGTACCTTATTCAAGTCAAAGGGTACACTTCATGTGGGGTACTAAGAAGTACTTTTCAAGTGACAGGGTACACAATCCTCTGAGCTTATGCGTGCCTTTTCTAAGACTGATAGAGCCTTTGTCATAATTTGTAAACAAGTCTGCCGAAGAGAAACGGGTATTTCTCTCTCCCCCACCTCTGCCTGCTGCGCTGTGGCTGAGTGTGTGTGTGTGTGTGACGATCGGCCAACTTGAGGAGTTTAATTCCGAGAAGACAGTTAACCACAGGTTCCCGTTAATATGTGTTGTGATATTTAAACAAACGAACCGTCAACGGCGAAATAAAAGGTACAAAGCAAAACCTCCAGTGTTGAACTCTCCTGTGTTCAAGTGTGTTAAAGTTGATGAGCTAATTAAGTGATTCATTGAGTGATGATTGACAATTATTAAAGACACCTGATGTTAACAAGCAGAATCACTGAAGGAGAAAATCTCATTTTTTAAGACACCGTTATGGTGATCAGTGTTTGCTTTAGTTGGGCTCTTGACTTTTAAACTTATTACTTCAGAATTTGTTCGGCTGTTGTATCTCAGTTATAACTGCCAGATGAACAAAGAGAATTGTTGATCAGATGGTGATGATCGATGTTTTGGCATAATCATAATTTGATCTGAATCACCAATCTCATTTAGAGAGTTTTTACCTTGTTGATTACAGTAGTCTTTGGTTCTACAGCAAATAGTTTTTAGCATATTCAATATAATCAAAAATATATTTTTAACATTGTTCTGATTGAATTACTTTGAAATTGTTGTTATTTAGACACATTGACATCAATAATCAGCCTGTGATTCTCAACAATGGTGACAATAATAAAGCATGTTGCAGTGCATTCTGGGTGCCACCAATCAAAACTCATTCATGGCTCCCATCATGCATTGCGGTATGAATAAATTATTATCTGAATTGTCTTGGTAATTTCATTTCCCTAATTGAATATTCTGTTTGTCACCATTGTTGAGACACATACACCGAATATAGATGTCTGTGTGTGCCTAAAAGGAAGATTTTGTTTTATTAGAACAACTTTTTAGAAATCCTTTAGATTATTTAGAAATTTCTGGATCTTATGCTGCAGAATCACGGTGATGCTGGAATCAACAATATACATTTAAGTCAGAGATTAGACTCTAAATGAGTTTAGTGATTCAGGTCAAATTATGATTATGTCAAAACATAACCAACAGATCAACTTTTCTCTTTCTTCATCTGGCAGTTATTACTCAGATACAACAAACTAAATCTAATGTTAACAGTTTAAGGTCCAACTAAAGCAAACACTGATCACTATAACGGTGTCTTAAAAAATTAGATTTTCTCCTTCATGTGTCTTCAATAATGGTCAATCATCACTCAATGAATCACTTAATGAGCTCATTAACTTTAACACTCTTGAGTCTGGAGCCATATTTAACACTGGAGTTTTTGCTGTGTACAATATAAAGAGACAGCCTATGCTAAGGCAATTTTTGTGCCTAAAAGGCACAAACCGTAGGGGTACTTCTTTGTACCCATTAATATGGTACAAGTTTGTTCCCCTTGGGGGTACTGCCCCAGCGACGAGCATTTTTTTTAATTTTCTGTACCTTTATTTCTGAGAGTGTAGGTGAGAAAACAATTAGCATATTGTTTATAATTTTTTTTAAAAAGAATCATTTATTGTGGGTTTTTCTATTAAATAAACACACTCACTGCATTCTCCATAGCAAGGCCCCCAAAATAAGGATGAGCACCAGAAAAACACAGCAGCCGATGGTGATGTGAAGTGATGATAGTGAAGCACTGTTTGCTTCATGGTAAATGTAGAACTTGTGTCATTTACATCATCATGATGAATTTCCCCATTTTCTCAATCCCAAAGCTGATTTGATTCTTCACCTACCCAATAATGTGTGTTTAAAGCCCAACAAGGTTTCTTTACTCCTTCAGATAAAGTCCTCTTAGGTGTTTATACACAGCATTCATTCATAACACTATTGGCTTATTTTTTATGTATTCTCTCACGTAACTGGCATTTGACAATGATCTACTCACTTTTTATGGTGAAACTGGCCGTTGAACTCCACTCACTCCAGTCGCCTTCAAAGTAATCGGCAGGTTTTGCTCTAACACGTGTATAGTAAACACCATCTCCACCAAGTGTGTTGAAGCCTATTATTAGTATATGATACTGAAGTTCCTATTATTAGTAATATGGCTGATGGACTGTAAAGAAAGAAAACATATGTGTTGGTTATTCGTTAAATGACCTCCAAATGATTCCATCCTAAGTTTTAAGAAAGGTCAAGTGTAACAAACTAATTGTTGGAAGAAACACCTTGTTTGCAAGTTTGTCCCCCCAGATTTCCACTTGAAAGATAGGAAGGATTACATAATCATGACTGTGTTCACACCATATGATAACTTCTTCTGTGTTGTTCATGTATGTGGCAATCTTTATTTCAGGAGCTGGGATTTTGACTGCAAGGAGAAAGACAGATTAGATGGATAACTGTTATTGACGGATGGACGGACAGATGATAGAAAGATGGATAGATAGACTTGCCGATTTTCATCAGGTTAATGTCTTTTTCAATAACCTCGTCTCCTATGTTTACTTGGAGCTTGTACACAGCAAAAAATCCAGTGTTAAATTAACTCTCCCGGGAGTTTATATGGCTCCAGACTCAGTGTTAAAATATGAGTGTTAAATTAACACTCAAGAGTGTTAAAGTTAATGAGCTCATTAAGTGATTAATTGTGTGATGATTGACTAATATTGAAGACACCTGATGTTAACAAGCAGAATCACCAAAGGAGAAAATCTACTTTTTTAAGACACCGTTATGGAGATCAGTGTTTGCTTTAGTTGGGCTCATGGCCCTTAAATCATTAAATTCAGTTTTTGTTTGACTGTTGTATCTGAATTATAACTGCCAGATGAACAAAGAGAAAAGTTGACCAGGTGTTGTTTGTTATGTTTTGACTTTATCATAATTTGACCTGAATATCAAATCTCTATTAGAGAGTTATGTCTACCTTGTTGATTACATCAGACCTGTGACTCTACAGCAAATGATTTTCAGTATTATCAAAATAATCCAAAATATTTCTTAAAAATTGTTCTGATAAAAAGACACTGACATCAAGAATCAGCCTGTGATTCTCAACAATAGTGACAATAATAAAGCATGTTGCAGTGCATTCTGGGTGCCACCAATCAAAACACATTCATGGCTCCCATCATGCATTGCGGTATGAATAAATTATGATCTTAATCGTTTTAGTAATTTCCTTTCCCTAATTGAATATTCTGTGGCACCATTGTTGAGATTCATACACTGATTCTTGATGTCTGTGTGTGCCTAAAAGAAAGATTTTGTTTTATCAGAACAACTCTTAAGAAATCCTTTCGATTATTTAGAAAATTCTGGATCTTTCGCTGTAGAATCATATTGACGCCGTAAGCAACAATATACATTTAAGTCAGAGATTAGACTCTAAATGAGTTCAGGGATTCAGATCAAATTATGATTATGTCAAAACATAACCAACACCACCTGATAAACGTTTTCTTTGTTCATCTGGCAGTTATAGCTCAGCTACAACAGAGAAACACATTTTGAAGTTAACAGTTTAAGGGTCAAGAGCCCAACTAAAGCAAACACTGATCACCATAATGGTGTCTTAAAAAAATAGATTTTCTCCTTTGGTGATTCTGCTTGTTAACATCAGGTGTCTTCAATAATGGTCAATCATCACTCAATTAATCACTTAATGAGCTCATTAACTTTATCACTCTTGAGTGTTAATTTAACACTCATATTTTAACACTGAGTCTGGAGCCATATAAACTCCCAGGAGAGTTAATTTAACTCTGGAGTTTTTGCTGTGTATTGATTTACAATCATCAGATTCTCAAAAGTAAAGTCTTGTGGTCCTAAAGTAGCATGTACACATTTTTTTCTCTCTCTATTTTGGCTAAACGGAAGAAAAAAACCCCCTGTTATTTCCAGTTCAACATCAGTGCTTAGAGAAAACATTGATTCACATTACAATCAAATAATTTTTTTGTAAATATTCATTTAATATTTAACATTTATCTGACGCTTTTATCCAAAGCGACTTACAATTGCTATATTTCAGAGGTCGCACGCCTCTGGAGCAATTAGGGGTTAAGTGTCTTGCTCAGGGACACATTGGTGTCTCACAGTGGATTCGAACCCGGGTCTCTCACACCAAAGGCATGTGTCTTATCCACTGCACCATTACCACCCATATTCAGTTACTGATATATATTCCACACCCATTTAGTAAATATATCTGATGAAATACCAGAGTATTGCGAATTTGACCTCCTCGTTGGGTTCATCATTTAGCGAACAGGTGAGGTTATTCTGCCTGGAGGTCAAAGTGGATGTGCAGGTCACTTCTTTCTCAGACCAATCTGAAATTAATCCAGAGGAGAAAAACATAAACCTACATCTTCTAGTCACCCTTAAAGGGGAAATGGGATAGGATAGGATAGGATAAACTTTATTAATCCCACACTGTGAACGACAGAGATAGAGAAAGGCAAAGATAGTGAAAGAGACAGTGAAAGATAGAGATAGTGAACGACAGAGATAGTGAACGACAGAGATAGGGAACGACAGAGATAGTGAAAGACAAAGATAGTGAAAGACAGAAGTAAGTTAGTGGAAGAGACAGTGAAAGACAGATAGCTTAGTGGAAGATGGAGACTGAGGAGCCACAGGACAGAAGAAGACATAAGGGAGACCACTATTGTATTGCTCCTGGATGTAAAAATTAGTTTTACAGGGTCAAAGCCAAGCAAGTTCATTTTCATAAACTGCCACTGAAACGGAAAACTGTACTGCTGCGCTGGCTAACGGCTCTAAAGTTATATGTTAACAAACTGCACATGGAAACATTGTATCAGATGTCTGCCATCATATTCCTGTCTCTTGTCAACACCATGTAGCATGTATTTTTTGTACTGCATACGGTTAACCTTATCTTTCCATTCGGCGGCGGTTAAAGCTAGCTTGACTTACCAGCTATTGATGGGACGCTCCAGTGTCTCCGCTCTGACATCCTTCAGGGAAAGCATTGCCACTTCCAACATGGCTATCTCCTGGCACAGCATGGTAAATGTGCGTGCCATGGTGATGCAGGATTGACCATGCAATACATGGTCAAGATCAGCCTCTTGACAGCTGATGGACTCTGACACGGTGGGCATCGCAGTACAACAGCCACACTGACACTAGCGTTGCCAACCCGCTCTTCGCCCCAAATCACCACCGGCTGTTCATTTTGTCATATCTGTGGTTTTGATAACTTTTTAAAATAAAATTTTAGGCAAGGTGATTTTCTAATATATGTAGCTGCTACCAGTGCCAAAACATGGACATTTCATTTCCCATTTAAGTCCTTGTTAAGGCTGGTTCACACAGAACGTTGTACTTTTAACGTTGTCACGTTTAACTTGAAGCGAGCGCAACAGTTAAAGACATCAGTGCGTGTTTATATAGAAAAACAATGGGAACGTAGTGCAGTGGAATGGAAAAACGAGTTCTTAGTGTGCTTCAATGAAAGCTAGCTTAACAGCAAAATCCCCAGTGTTAAATTAACACTCCTCAGTGTGTCCAACTACAGGGTGTTAAAATGAACACTGAAGCAGTGTTGAAGTTAATGAAATAAATAAGTGATTAATTAAGTGATGATTGAGCATTATTGAAGAAACCTAATGTTAATAAGCAGAACCATTGAAGGAAAGAGAAAGAAGAAGAAAAGAAAAAAAGAAACACAAGAACTACTGACTTCAAGCCATTACACATTATTGCACTTATTATTAACCAGTTTGACTTTATTTCTGTCATACATCTACAAAAGTTCTTGAGATTTCAACAGAAGTTTAGACGATAATGTTTTATGGTATTTTTTGTTTCCAGTCACCATTATGGTGGTCAGTATCTTTAGTTGGGCTCTTGCCCCTTTTCATTTGTTATTGTTAGTTTTTCTCTGACTGTTCCAACATTGTGTTTCTAAAGCACATTTATTACTGCAAGAAAAAACATAACAATTAATACATTTTATTTGTATATAGAATTGTTTATTTGTAGAATTTACTGAGTGAATTCAACAGCAAACAGTTCAATCAAGCGAATCACAGCCTGATCCACATGCGCACAACAGCTGATTTTCTACTGCTTAAGATAAGTTCAACATTGTATGAGTTGCTCCTACAAAGAATCAAATCCAGAAAATTTGGATTATCACTACAATTATGACCCATGATAAACAAAATTAATGAAATATTGCATGATTATGGTTAAATGATCACAGAAATTTTAAACAATTAAATATTTTAAACTGTTTGAAACGAATCTTTGAGATCATTTCAAATGAAGTAAATTGTAAATCAGTGAAGTCAAAAGCATTAAAGTTAACACTTAATTGGCTCAAGTTCCCAATCCTGACTTGGATTTCTGGATGACAGGATTCAAGTCATTACCAACAGGACAGCAGTGCCAGTTTGAGTACAAATCTTGATTAGTCAGTTTATGCTACTCAAAAGAGAAGTGTTTATGTAGATTTAGTCTAGTTTCAACTGTCTAGTTTCATTTCGCTTTTTGTTATAGAAATCATGTTTAATGTGATATATAGGACTATCATTAGTCTCGAGAGTATTTACATTAGTACATAAATACGAAGAATTGGTTTGTTCTAATGGAATGTAACTTTTGTTAAGCGTGTCAGAGATTCTGGGTTCTAATCCACTTCTAATCGTATAGTTTGCTTTTTCTCATTAAAACCATTTATTTAACACAAACAAACAAATTGCTAATCAACTAGAGATGTGTCTTTTGTATTAGATACATCCTTGCCACGAGATGATTCAAAAAGTGGTGGGGACAATATTGACCCTGGCAAAAACATGTCCCACACGCAAATGACTCCTGTGTGCAGTCTCAAATAACTTACCATCATCTCCACTCTCAGACAGAACCAAAGGACAGAAAACAACAAAAAGCATCTGTAAAACACCCGCCATGTCTCAGCTGTACATTCGTCGATTTCGGGTGAAAGGTGGTGACAATTATTTAGGGACTCCAAGTTGCTCCGAGAACAGATTATGTAAGAAGTAAAGTTACAGTGGAAGTGAGACTGACTAAAAATGTCGGGAAGGGAAATATCTCTCACAAAATTGCTTCAGGGCTCTCAAGTGTCACGCATTTAGCGTGACAGTCACTCATTTCGGTCTTTAGTCACGCACTCCCGCCACACATTGTATTTCTCACGCGGAAAAAACTGCTTCGTCAGCAGAAAAATTGATTCTCTCCCAAAATTGCTTCGTCAGCAGAAAGACAAAACAAAACAAAAAAACATAAAATAACAGTTGACCGACTGAAGAGATGTCTATTCCTCAGTCTCGCTTTCGTGGCGCTGCTGTGAATACTTAACCTGGCCCTAGCCAGATGAATTTCGCTCCGCCTAGCTTCACTCACATCCATCTGGAACCTCTTCCATTGAGAGTGATTTCTCCAACCAACTTTATGGTTTAGCCAATCAGGACGCAGGGCGGGAGTTTCATAGATGTGACGTAGTGGAGAAGCGACCGTGAGACTGTTTTGATTCAGACAACAATGGCGGCTCGCATCGAGGAAGCAAGGGTTAACATTGATGCTGCTATTTCATCCGTGTTGTCCAATCTACCTAATATTGTTTCATTCGATTGCTAGCTACATGGGACTAAAGTTAACACAACCCATCCCCCAAACTTTAGTCGACAAACTCCATTACATTAGACTATAAACGTGAGAACTGTTCATATTGTGCTTGCATTACACTGGTTTACATCATTAGCTATTGCCTGTCTTATGTTTCACGATTTGTACTTACCTCAGTGACACTTTGTCGAGCTCTGTTCTCAGTTGTTGGCCTCGACAATTTAGTAGCTGGGGGAGCAGTGGGTGTTCGGGGTTGGGGACGCAATTTCGACGGAGTCAGTTCCCTGTTCCGTTTTTGTGCAACAGGCGCCTTTGCACTCACTGATGTTTCTGATGATTGTTCAGAAAGCGGTTCCTCTTCTGCTTTTTGCCATCCTCTAAAATTTGCCAGAGCATCTTCAAGTCTGCCGATCAAGCGAACGCACCGACTGCATATCCGACATGATCTTACCTGAACTTGTAACAATGTTAAACCGAGTTCTGTAAGTCGTTCGTCTATATTTTTTTGGTTGGCTTCTTTGTTAAAAATAAGTTTGCTGTGCACAATGTTGCCTTTTATCCGCACATTTTCATGGCACAGACGGCATTGATCATTTAGGCTACCGACATTGCGCTGATTGCACTGCTGCTATATCCAAGATGTCGGCTGTTCTGTTTTGTTTTTTCCTGCGTCGCTCTCATCAGCGTCACGGGTTGGCTTCGGTGTGAGTGGTTGAAATAGCACGTCGATAAAGATGACAGACAAGTGGCTTATCCAATCGTATGCAAGGATTTTTGATAAGGCCCAGCCTTCTGAAACGCCATTTCAATGGATCGGTTCCAGATGGATGAGTGAAGCTAGGCGGAAGCGAAATTCATCTGGCTAGGGCCAGGTTAGTGAATACTCCCCCTGGGTTTGTTTACATCTGTCAACCCCGAGACTCTGGCAGAGGGGGAGGTCTCGCTATAATATATCGCGAGCTGTGGAAAATCTCGCCTGTTTCTGTACCTTCGTATGGTTCATTTGAATCCATTGCTCTACAGCTGAACGGTCCTATTCCAACTATATTGGCAACTGTCTATCGTCCTCCCAAGCCAAAAACTGATTTTATAAATGAACTTGCTGCCTTTCTTACATTTATTTGTTCACTTTCTCCTAATGTTATACTGTTGGGTGATTTTAATATACATATGGACAATGCCACTAATGCGTCTACAAGGGAATTTTCATCGTGTCTTGACAGTTTTGGATTGGAGCAATATATTAATTTTCCTACTCATTCCAAAGGGCATATTTTGGACTTGGTATGCTGTTCTGGTGTCATTCCTCACTCCCTATTACTGATCATATGTTAATTTCTTTTAACGTCAACTTAACATTGTCTAAAATGAAACTTCCACGTGTAATTTCATTTAGAAATATTAAGGATATTAACTTAAACATTCTCTCCACTAAAATTGAATGTACTAAAATACTCTGCCCCATGGTTTACGTCAGAATTACGTCAGCTTAATGTAAAAGGTCGTCGCCTGGAACGCCTTTATAGGAAATCTGGACTCGTTGTACATCAAGAAATGTACAAAAATCATATTCTACATTACAAGGATGCTCTTTCTGCAACTAAATCTACATATTATGCAGATATAATTAGTTCTGGGGAAGGTAATACCAGAACTTTGTTCTCTATGGTCAATAAGTTAATACGACCACCGGACGCTACTGTGTCTCATCTGTATTCATCTGCTTATTGGAACTCTTTAATGTCATTTTTTAATTACAAAGTACATAAGATTCACCAGCAATTGTTTACAAATACTTCTCACAGTCTGTCTTTTTCAGCTTTCTTTACACCTTCTACTTATTCTTTCTCAAGTTTTCTACTTCCTTCGGTTGCTGAAATCTTGGACATTATTAGAAACTCAAAATCAACTACTTGCCAGCTTGATCCTATTGGTAAAAGCCTGCTCATCCTCTCTTTCAGCCAAAATAACAAATATTATACACTCTTCTCTAATCTCTGGTATTGTTCCTTCATCTTTAAAATCAGCTACAATTACTCCTATACTTAAGAAACCTGGTGCTGACCCAAACAATTTCAATAACCTACGTCCCATATCTAATCTACCATTTCTTGCTAAAATACTCGAAAAAGCAGTTGCATCACAGGTCCATGCATACCTGTCTGACAATAACCTTTGTGAAATATTTCAATCCGGTTTTCGACCATATCATAGTACAGAAACAGCTATAATAAAAATCACCAATGATCTTCTTGTTGCAGCTGACTGCGGACTACTAACTATTCTTATCCTTCTTGATTTGAGTGCGGCCTTTGACACCATTTCACATAACATCATGATTGACAGATTAGTCTCTATTGGTTTTACTGATATTCCCTTGGAATGGTTTAGATCATATCTCTCTGCCCGCACTCAGTTCATTCAGCTTAAACAGTTCAAATCAGATGTATCCTCTGTCATCACTGGTGTTCCCCAGGGCTCTGTCCTGGGGCCCCTTTTGTTTATTATCTATCTACTTCCTCTTGGTCATATATTTCGTAAATTTAATATTCACTTTCATTGTTATGCGGAGGACACTCAACTCTATATGTCTACTAAGCCTACCACATCACTTCCACCCTCTTCCCTTACAGATTGTTTAATAGAAATTAAAACTTGGTTTTCTTGTAATTTCCTTAAACTTAATAATGACAAAACTGAGGTGCTCTTAATTGGCACAAAATCCATTCTGAATAAATATGATATTTTTTCTCTTAACATTGATAATTCCACGGTTTTCCCTTCTCCTCAGGTCAGGAGTTTGGGTGTGATTCTCGATAGCACTCTCTCTTTTCGAACTCATATTAATAATGTCACTCGATGTGCATATTTTCATTTACGTAGCATTAACCGTATTCGGCCGTCTCTCTCACCTACTAGTGCAGCCATTCTCGTTCATACACTGGTTACATCCAGCATTGATTATTGTAATTCTCTTTTAGTTGGTCTTCCTCTTAAATCTATGCATAAACTTCAATGGGTTCAGAACGCTGCTGCTCGTATCATCACCAGATCCCCTTATATTAATCATATTACTCCGGTCCTTCATCAGCTTCATTGGCTCCCAGTAAAATATCGAATTGATTTTAAGTTTCTGTTTTTGACCTTTAAGGTCATTCATAACCTTGCTCCACAGTACCTTGCTGACCTTCTTCAGATTTATAAACCTACCCGTACTCTTAGGTCTTCTTCTTCTGTCCTCCTTACTGTACCTCCTGCTCGTTTGACTACCATGGGTTTCAGAGCCTTTAGTAGTTCAGCTCCCAGACTCTGGAACTCTCTTCCATCTGGCATCCGTGATAGTGAATCGCTTTCCAACTTTAAATCTCGGCTTAAGACACATCTTTTTAAACTGGCTTATTCCTTGTGATCTTTCCTTATTAATTTTTTTTTTTTGTACTCTGATTTTATATGAAGTAACTATAGTTGTAACTTTTCATATTTATTGCTGTAATGTTTTATCATGTTTTGTGAGGTGACCTTGAGTGTCCAGAAAGGCGCCTATATAAATAAAATGTATTATTTATATAGTATTATTATTATTATTAATATTATTATAAGGTCTATAATCTGATTCAAGAACAAATGACACGAATCAGTGTAAAACCCCATAAGATTTGAATCACCAAATCACTCTCGCACTCACTGAAATGTTTTATTAGCCTATAGTTCACTTTCAGAAGTTACATTATTTTTTCGTCTCTCTGTCCATTTTTTCTCATTTAATATTCCGTCTACTTCTGTTAATTGCAACCACTGTATATATTTTGGCCATTTGTGTGGCCAAATGACATCTATGTCAAATACCCTTCACTTCACCGTACCTAGAGATTGAGAGATGATCTTATGAAAAGTTCCCCATGCCAATGCAAATCACACCAGCTATTAAGCTAACTGGAATAAAACCATGCCAATCTCTAGTTATGGTGAAGGGAATGTGATGATGTGGGGATATTTTAATTCCAAAGGCCAAGGGAACTTTATCAGGATGAATAGTATCCTGTATCCATGAAATAACTGGCCTTTAAAAAAAAAATCTGCCTGCCTCTATGGGAATTTAACATAGTCCTGACTTATGCAACCTGTATTTTAAGGAAGAACATTTATTTATTTACGATACATTATTCATTCACAAAGAAAATTGTCCTTAAAGGTTGCATTTTTCCTCATTTATTTAATTAAGGCATTAAGATCAATTTCCAAAAGATGATTTTTCATTCCTCTTTTTAGTCAACTTTAGCATGGGTGTGTAAACTTCTGCATAGCACTGTATATATCTGTAATCTGTTTTGTATGATATTTTCATACCGGATGAAAACAATAAAAACTTGAATGAAAAAAAATATGTTTACCAAATTGGAATTGTTAAGTACATAATTTAGACCAATGGACTCTATGCACACATATATTTCCTCTAAAATATCAGTCCTATGCAAACTTTTAAAATACTATCTTATAGAAAACTGTGGTTGAAGCAAACTCTGTCAACTGTCAACAACAACTGATTTTATCATAATATAGTTTATTTTACAGAGTAGTTTTATCTGATATATTAAAACATAAAGTGTTAGAAATGAGTCCCAGAAACTTTAAATACCTTGAGTGTAAAGGTGTATCACATCAATATTCTAAGGAGAATCTAACTTGGAACAATCCTTGTCGGGACATTTTTTGTCCCCATGTGAAAAACAGCTAATAAATCATATTAAGTGATGTTTTTTGAAAAACTGCAGAAAGTTGTGTGTGATGGGTAGGTTTAGGGTAGTTAGTGTAAGAGGACAGAATATGCAGTTTGTACAGTATAAAAATCATTCTATAAAGTCCCCATAAAACATGAAAACGACATTTCATTTGAAATCGGTGACTTGAATTTAAAACACTTTCCTCATGATTATGACATCACAACCACGAACACAGCACATGACACAGGAAGAGCCCGTTATAACAGGTCTTAAAGCTATACAGTAGGCTATGTGATGTCAACTTGATGTATTCAGACACATTTCACATTGCAACAACGGTGCAGTTACACAAAAGCAAATGTTTTGTAGGCTACAACAACAACATTAGATAGAGAACTTTAGCAGAAAAAAACATGACCCCCTACAGCAGGTGTGTGTGTGCGCTGTGGTTCTCTGAGTGAGTCTGTAGGTGGCGCTGTAGGTCCATTCTCCTCTGGAAGTTGAGTGAGCAGTGCGGGCAGCTGAACGGCTGGAAGCTGCTGTGTTTTCTGCTGTGTGTGATCAGATTCGAGCTCTGACTGAATGCTTTACCGCACACCACGCACACATGAGGCTTCTCACCTGAGAGATCACACACACACATTAGCTCTGCCTTACTGTCTACTTTCTTCACATGCAACTAATTGCTAATGACATCCGTGACATAACCAGACGCGATGCGATAAAATCTAGCCAGTGACAAGATCATCCGTCTACAACAGACGCAACAAAATATTTTAAAACTTTCTCACAGCCAACCAGAAGTGAGTGTGGGCGGGGCCTCTCTGCAAGCATTTACTACACTCGCAACGAAATAGATAAGTAGGCTAAATAATCAAATATATAATTATTACATAATTTTAACATTATTACTGAGTGTCTGAAACAGTCTCTGTGGTAGAATACACTTGTTTGTTAACATTGTTCTCACAGTTTGAACGTTTTTGTTTCCTTTAATTTATTTTCGATATCTGAGGTGAGTATTATTCATATAGGCTACTTCATCACATCTGAACTATTGTAATGTGAGTTGCGTTTTGGGATATTGTCTTGGCAACTAATTAATGAGACTGATTGAGGGAAACACCGGGTTTCGCACCGTGTATTGAGAGACTGGGGTGGAAAAAAGATTAAATGGAGCGCAAAAGACGATGGATGAGGGCTCGGTTTTTTTTTTTTTTTTTTTGGGAGGGGGGTGTCGCGATGAAGATAGTAGGGATGGGCAAATGAAGCCTCATAAAGCACTGAGGATTTCCCCTGATTGTTCCGGGAAAAGATTAGAAGCATCAAGAGTGTCGAAACCCGCGCCATCTTGTGGCAGGTCAAATTTACAGCAGCCATAAACCCGAGTGCTCAGCGCCGTTGTTTTATCTAGCACAGATAAAAGCCTGACAACGCTAAATGTTCAGTTTTCTAGTAATATAATTAAAATATTAAAGTGTGGCAATAAATTAAATGTAACAATTATATTAATACTAATTATAAAAATACCAACAGAGTTTCAGTGCGACGTTGCAGCGTTTCTAAAATAAAACGGTGGTGCTATCGAAAAAAACGATTAAAGATGCCCTTTATCTTGTCGCTGCGTCGCGTCTGGTTGGGACATGGTGTGAACAATATTCAGTTAAAAAGAAAATATGATTAGCTTAGAGTAAAAACATTAAAAGTCAATGGAAAGCTCATTATGTGTGTATTTTACCAGTGTGTATGAAGGTGTGTTTCTTCATGTCAGATTTCTGGTGGAATCTCTTCCCGCAGAAGGGACACGGGAACGGCCGTGTGTCCGAGTGAATGAGCAGGTGTGTGGACAGAGTCGACGACCTCTTGAACACCTTCCCACAAATCTTACAGGCAAAACTCCTCTCCTGAAACACACACACAAACACACAGCTTACATTCTACTCTTTATATTGATTTATGCAGTATATTTTCTGTATGAATGATATCTGGATGACCTGCAAAGTACTCAGTATTATTCGATCAGACTTCCAAGATTTCCGACGTTTTACACAAAATCTGATTAGAAATAAATAACTAACCTATTATTTTTTATTTCAGAGATGATAACCAGATGTCACTCACTGAATTAAACATGTGCTGCATTCTACTTCATGTACTTTAAAAAAAAAAAGTAAGTAGTATATATTTTCATTTTAAATTTAGTTAAAATTTTTGTAATTTTGTTGTCTTTGTCATTTTTATTAGTTTTTGTTACTTAAATTTAGCCTACACACACACACACACACACACACACACACACACACACACACACACACATATATATATATATATATATATATATATATATATATATATACTACTTCATTTTGTGTTTCAGTTTTAGTTATTTAAGTACATAAAGGTACACAAAATGAATGACAAATGTTTCCTGGGTAACTAGCTGAAGTAAAATAAGTTTCTTTAGTATTTATTCTCACCCTGAGGATTCCTGGATGTCTGTACCCATAGTTCTGTTGGGCGTGGCTCGTGGAGCCGGCCAATGGGAGAGCAGCCCTGTTGACATGTGACTTGCACAAGTGAGATGTCAAACCTACAGCAGAGGAAAGGACCTACAGAAGACATAGTAATAGTAATATTAAAATATCACACAATATCACCAGTGATGGAAATGGCATTGATCAAAAACAAACACCAGAACAATGTGACAATCATTCTCATGTGATCATATGCAAATCCCATTTGAGGTTTTAAACGTGCATTCGCACATGAAATGTTTAAAAATCACACAAAAACCACATGTGATGTAAATGTGTGAAATTCATGTCAGGTGATCAGATAAGGACTATCTTAAGGGAAAATCAGTTTAATCAATTATACATAATCTTAATATTTTAATCTATTGTACTGTACGTTTTGCTTAATAAAATATAATTTAGTGTTCTAGAAATACTTCATTAATCTGTTAAATCCCTTTTTTCATTCGTGAGCCAATTGATCTGCTGAATAAATAAATGTTTCTATCTAAGGGACCGTTTACACGACAACTAAAAAAAGAAAACGTTTTATGCGTTCTGGCTGTTCATTTACAGCTGTGTTTTGTACAGCTGTGTTTTGTGGGCCTGAAAATGGCAAAAAAAAACAACAAAAAAAAAAACGGATTTCAAAGAGCAGGTTTTTGGGTACATTTACATGACGACGAGGCACTAAAAACAGAAAAGTTTTTCCTTTGCGTTTTTGAAAAGTTTTGCGTACAGATGACAACGTTGTCAAAGCTAATATTCATGCCAGGCCAGTAGATGGCGATGTCACATTGTAAAGAAACACTATGCAAACATTTTGTTTGAATTGATTTTAAAGAATTGCAACAGTCAAGGGGGCACATTGAGTAAACAAAACAACAAAAAAGACATATATAAAGAAACAGCGCCAAATTAAACGTTAAATAATGTGAAAATGTTTACAAATTGAAACACTTTGCAGCTTTCTTATTTTTTAAACACAACATTGTGTTTAGGTATTGTTGAATTTTAATCTTAAAGTTAAAAACAAAGGCTTATTTCCTCCAAATTTACATTCATGAATACTAAATTTAGCTAAAAGAAGTAGCAGATTACTACACACCTACATAGACTGAACACCTACACATCACATCACCTTTTTCACGAATTTACATTTCTTTGGTTTACACAGAGATGATAACGATGTCATTTTCAAAAACGTACACTTTGAAACCCGTTTTCAAAAGTTTGCGTTTTCAGGCCCCCAAAACGCCATTGTTGTGTAACTGAACGGCCAAAGCACATAAAAAGTTTTCTGTTTTTAGTTAAAAATGGTGTCGTGTAAACAATATCGTTGTCGTCTCCCTGTAAAATAAAAAAACTTGAATTTGTGAAAGTGATGACGTCATGCGCATGCGTATTACATGCTCAATCTATAGGTGCCTAGTGTTTCTTTTCACAGGGACATCGCCATCTTCTGGCCTGGCATAATACAGCGTTTTTACTCGTTTTCACAGGTCCGAAAGAACGGGGATTGTTTTGACAACATTGTCGCCTGTACGGAAAATTTTTCAAACAAGCAAAGGAAAAAAAATTAGTTTTAGGGGCTGTTTACATGACACCGTTTTCAACTAAAAACGTAAAACTATTTATGCGTTTTGGCTGTTGATTTACACGACGGCGTTTTGGGTGCTTAAAAATGCAAAGTTTTGAAAATGGGTTTCAAAGTGCAAGTTTTTGAAAACGGTCTCTGTGTAAACAACAAAAAATCTCTGAAGACGATGACGTTATGCACATGCGTATTACGTGTTCAGTCTATAGTGTTTTATCGCCATCTAATGGCCTGGCAGCAGAATACAGTGTTTTTAGTCGTTTTCGCTGATCCATGTGAATGTGGATCGGTTTGACAGTGGTGACGTCTGTACGCGGAAAACGCAAAGGAAAAACTTCTCCGTTTTAAGCATATCGATGTCGTGTAAATGTACCCTTAGCACATCATTGGCATGTAAAAGTTCCCTGAATAGATTTGTTCTCTGCTGATGAGCTGATGATTTCCATCAGGTGTGTTAAAATAAAGGACACACACACACACACACACACACACACACACACACACACACACACACACGTGCAGGACCAGGACTGAGTTCCTCACCTTCGCACAGAGCGGACACTCGCACAGTGGCGTCTGGACGTTGGTCATCTGATGGTGACTGAGTAAAGCCTGAATCAGACGCTCAAGATCGCTCTGTCTCTCCACAGCAGCAGGAGACAACGACAGGTCAGACGAATAAACACCAGGCTGCTTCACTGCCATCACACACACAACAGAATACAAGATGTTGTGTTTTCTTCTTAGGATGCAATTATGATGAATTAAAATAAAACAATGTTTCTAGCTAGGTGATGGGTGCTTTCGAAACACTGCTTCATGAAGCTTCTCAACATTTAGAGATCTGCTTTCAATCAGGGTTTCAGAGCTTGTTTCAAACTCGCCAAGTCAGCAAATTTCAGCAAACTTGATTTAACCTAGTTTGCAAAAGCCCTGCCTTATAACAGGCAAAACACTACAAAATAATAAAAGAACATAATTTTTACAGGACCATCATATTTAATTATTTGTAGATGACATTTAATAGATTACACTTTCATGAAAATGTCCAATTGGTTTGTAAGAGGTGAGATTATACATATTTTCGTTGCAGTTACACTGTTTTGACCAGCAGGTGGCGCCAGCCTGTGGTGTTCAAAGCGCTTGGAAACAATAGTTCAATTAATCCAGAGTTTCGAAAAGCTTTGTTTCTCCCGTCACCACTGTTTCCCGAACTTTTGAGCAGTATTAGACAAGGATTTAATCATTTCTGCAGTGCATTCATTGAATCACTCACTCAGTTCTCTTCCCTATTAATTCACTCCGCAAAGCATTATGGGAAATGTATGCTTAAAGATGAACAGCATAATATCAAGTCGTCACGCTGAGACATGGTGTAATATACTCACAATAGAAAAGAATAGTTAGTGGTGAGGTATTTAGTTACGCTAATGAAAAAAATATCATAATGGCTCATTCAAGTTGTCATGATTGTATCAATTCATGGAAGTCATTCATGGGATGTTTGTTCATGACAGGTTCTCATGAGCTGCGAGTGATCATGTTCTCAAAGGTTGTAATTCAGCCCCTATTTTCATTATGAGTGTTTTTAGATGTGATGAGAAACTCCCACAATGCAAGTGTTTCATATGGTGGTGGATGTGCCCCAGTGTTGCAGTCACTGCTGGTGTCGATCTGGTGTTTGTGTACCTGCTGGTGTGTGTTCGGCTTCAGCTCCATCAGTGCTGTTATCGGTCCGGCACACCGGCGGCCGGCTGATGTCGGAGGAGGAAGCGGGCAGCAGCTCCAGAGCCTGTGATTGGTCAGGAGGCTGAGAGTGGGCGGAGCGTGTGGAGTGATGCCCCGCCCTCTTGCTTCTCACTAAAAATGAGCGAGGCATTTCCTCAGCGGGAATGAATCCGAGGTCAGATTACAATTCTGAAATGAAAGCACAACAAATCCTAAATGTTTTATTATTATGAATACATTATTAATACGTTAATAAGTTCAATATACTATAAGATAATTATACAAAATAGACTGTTCATAATATTATATAATAATTAGCATCAGTATTTTTTTATTGTTATATTATCAAAAAAGTAAATGAAGGTAAATACTTTAAAATAAACATTGGAAAAATAATATTAAACATATTTTAATATACATTTATTCAAAATATAATGTATTAATTAATAGCAGTACTGTTATTTTGATTAATTCTACACATCAGAAGATAAATGAACCAATAAATGAAGGTAAATACTATAACAACATAGTATAATATAATACATATAAAAATGTTAATATATGAATATAAATTATCATTATCTAGAAAGTACCATAATAAACAAAATAAATGTGTAAAACTTTTTTTATATAATAATTATTGTTATTTTGCTTAATAATACACATTATAAAATATAAAATATGAATGTATAGAAATTACAATATATAAAGGGGACAAAAAAAATTAATATATTTCTAGATAAATATGAATCCTAATGAACATAATCCAAAATACTTATCAGTATTGTTATTTTGCTTAATTCTCTAAATCATAGATAAATGATCCAATAAATAAAAGTAAATACTATTACATTTGATATAATAAATAATATGTAAGTATCAATACATAAAGTATGATTATGAAGAAACTGTCAGAATATAATATATAAATGTATTCCTAATATAATAAATAGTATCAGCATATATTTTTGATAAATTCTCCAAATCATAATAAACATGAATCAATAATTCCTGAATTATTGTGAGATTATGAACATGTGATCCTGATGAGCCTTGTATGTGAAGCATGTTTTGCTGTAACAGGTTTAATCTAGTGAAACAGATTGAGTGTTCAGTGCAGTGTGTGTGTGTGGTTGACTGTGTCGCAGCTGCTGAAGAGTGAATTCAGTTAAAGACCACAGAATCTGAGGTTTAGAGACGAGAAACACCTGCGCCGGCTCACTCACCTGCAGCTCAACATCATTCTTACTGAAACTCCTCCAAAGAGTCGATTTAACTTTCATCTCATTAATAACTAAAACTCACTACACTCAAATACAAATGCATAAATTGAATCGCACCCACTGCGCAAAATTATGTTCAAAAGACGTCTTTTCAACGTCTTTGTCACAAAAGCGTATGTGAAAAGACGTCCACTGAGGAGCCAGAAGGAACGTTTTTATGACGTCTTTTTTTTTTACGTGTTCCGATATAGACGTTCATGGACCCTCTTCATACGAGGTTAAAAACTAGTTGAAATGTGGCCATTGGGGACATAATTTCAACATCATTTATGGACTCATTTAGACAATTTATACTGTTTCTGGACCAAATAAACACTCTCAGGATGCATTAAATTAAAACTCACGTTTATTTCAATGTAATTTCCATCTGCAACTGCAAAAGCAACTCACAGACAGTGTGTGTTTGTCCAAAAATCATGAAAATAAAAGAAATCAAAAAAAAAAAATATGATTATACTAAACCAATAAGCACATATTAAAAGTTATTTTTGATGCACTAATGCATGCGACACCTTCGGAATTAATTGCAAACAACGAGAACGACAAGACTATATAAAATATAATAAAAATATATACTGTCTTTATGTCGTTTTACATTACTCGATATGTTTTACATTGGAGATTAACTGTGAAATTATTACATTATAAAATATATTAAGAGGCTATGTATAAAAACGTGTTTTTATTGCGATTAATCACGATTAATCACTGAAAAAAACGTGTGATCAATCTAGTTAATTCTTTTAATCAATTGACAGCACTAATTAAAAGTTGTTTTTGATGCACTAATGCATGCGACACCTTTGTCATTATTTGCAAACAACAAGAAAAAACTCGTTAAAATCAAAAGAATTTCGATGTGCAACCATGTTAAATTTTTTTTGGTCTTTCTGTGAGTTATTAGCTGTGTATGTGTCGGCGTCAGACTCACCGGCAGGTGTCCGGGCGATGAAGACAAGCGTCTGCTTGATTGAGTTTTGATTCAGTAGTGAAGCTTCTCCAGACTCACAGGAAGTGTGAACGTTTTCTGATGTGTCCTCACGAGACTTCAAATCAGGACGCCTGGTAAATCTGCTCGGTCACTGCTTCATCACGGACATCCAGGATAAAAGAGCAGAATGTGCCAATCCATGTCAAACTCATACGGCATCATAACTGAGTAAGTCTCATGATGTAGCTGGAGATGTTCTCTGTTATATTTCAAAGTATCAGACGTTTCTATCTCTCAGGAGAAATAAAACCGACTCAAACGAGCCGCTAAGAGTCTGTAAAATAAATGTGAAGAGCAGCTTAGATCATTTGAAATTGACTTTTGGTTATAAACTTAAAGCATTGTTGAGATCTTTTCTGATGCAAAAAGTGATGTTCTTTCTCAGTTTTGTTGTCTTGTTTTCTTGAATCAAGATACACTCTTAAAAATGAAGGTTCCAAAAGGTGGTTTTCACAGCGATGCCATAGAAAACCCATTTTTTATATTTCAGTGAACAGTTCTTAAAAGAACCATTTTTTCTTATTATGAAGAAGATTTACATAAAAAAACTTTTTTCCACTATAAAGAACCTTTTGTGGAATGGAAAGATTCTATGTACTGTAAAGATTCTTAATGGAACCTTCAATGCCAATAAAGAACCTTTATTTTCCAGAGAGTACATTTACATGAGATGCAACATGACAAATTATACGAAAATACTATAAAAATTGAATGCTTAAAATGTGAAAAAATAGCCACCAAATCGGATCAGAAAGAAAAAACGTGTTATTCCTTTGAATTAAGTTTCTTTTTCTGACCCCACTAGCAGATATTTGATCTGGTTTTAATCATAAACACACATCACGTTGATCAATTTCTCAGAAAACAAGACTTCTTATCTTGTCATCTTGTCACAAAGCCTTGAGGCATCTTGATTATATGATGTTAAAACATGACAAAAAATACTAATAAAAGCACTTTTTGCCTGTGAATATAAGTGAAAACCTGATCTGAGACACGTTTATTTTACAGCTCTTTACTCTACTACAGTCTAAAACATGCTGGGTTATTTCAATCCAAATTTGGGTCAAATATGGAAAAAAAAAAACAGCCGTTGGGTTAATTTTTAAAATTACATTTTTAACCACACGTTTGGGTTTGTCCATATTTGACCAAAAATTGGGTTAAAACAACCCAGCATTTTTTAGAGTGTAGAGACTATTGGGTAATTTTGAGGAAAAAACAAACATCTGATACTAAAACACCATCGAGATGAAAGACTAACCTCTGATCAGAACAGTGTTCTTCTGGGAGATCATTTGACTTCATACGAGCTTCAACTCCTCTCTGTACTTATACGACCAATCAGATGATAAAAAAACACTGAATATTAAGCAGCTGTGAGAGACGCTGGGTTAAAGAAACGTTCATGAGACCACAGAGACGTGAAACGCTGCGCCCACAACGACCCACTGTGTGATTTGGTTTGTGATTTCAGTGTGTACAGTACACAATGCTGAGGGACATTACCCAGCATGCCAAGGGACAAAGCCATTGTAGTTTTACTTTTTTGCAGATTTTTGAAGAACATCTTCAGCAGAACAAGGGAAGACAAACTACCAAACAGGAAGAAAATTGAAGAATAGCACACTGTAAAAAAAAAATGTTGCTGCCTTAAACATCCAGGTTGATTGAACTTAAAAATTGAATTCATTTCAACTTAAGTTGTATTAAACTGACTTAAAAAAATGTTGAATCTTGTATAACTTGAACATTACTTAACATATTTTGATGAGTTAAAGCAATGTAAAAACATGTGTCATAATTTATTGATCATTTTGTTAGACTATAAAAAGTATGGGTTGTTTTAACCCATGTTTGGGTCAAGTATGGACAAACCCAACAGTTGGGTTAAAAATTTTAGTTTAATAAATTAACCCAATAAACCAACGGTTTGGTTTGTTCATATTTGACCCAAGCATGTTTTGAAACAACCCAGTGTTTTAATAATAATAATAATAATAATAATAATAATAATAATAATAGGCTGAAAAATGATCTTTATCATGCACTGTATAATCTTATTCATGCATTTTTCTCTTTTGCTCTTATTACATTTTTTATATATTCTTAATCAATTGAATTGCATGTTGTGAATATTTTTATGTAACACTTTACAATAAGGTTCATAACATTGGTTAACGTATTAACTAACATAAACTAACAATGAGCAATACATTTGTTACAGCATTAGTTAATCTCTGTTAATGTTATTTAATTAAAATACAGGTGTTCATTGTTCATGTTAGTTCACAGTGCATTAAATAATGTTGGTTTTAATGATGTATTAGTAAATGTTTGGAATTAGCCTAGTATGAACTAAGATTAATGAATGCTGTAGAAGTATTGTTCATTCTTAGTTCATGTTAACTAAGGTAGTTAACTAATGTTAATTAACCTTATTGACAAAACTTGCCTAAACTCGCACCGTTAAAAATTGCGTTTAAAACCAACTCCATAAAGGCCAAATATAATGCAAAGAGCGAGAGGGGAACATTATAACATGTTCCTTCACCTCACTTTACATTCGTTTTCACTTGAAGACACTTTCCTACCAAAGCCACTTTCAAGAAAGCGCACAAAGCGCGTTCTGTCGAGTTCCTAGAAAGATGCAAAGAAGACGAGGTTGAAAAATGATGAGATCAATGCGCACAAAGAAGCCCACCAGTCCCTCCATCTCCCCCTGGAGCTCCTGCTCGTCTTTACCCACCACAAGCCCACCGCTTCACCTGCTGCGTCTGCAGACGTGCCGCGCTCACCGCAGAGCGACGCTCCTGACGCGCCCGCCGAGGGAACGAGTCGCGATAAGCATCGCGAGTCTCTGAGGGTTTGTGGCTCAGGGGATTTGAACACTGGAAATTCATCTAGTTCAGCTTCATCTGAGTGAGATTCACCAGCTGTGCGGGTCAGGAAAGAAAAACACACATCGCTTAACAAGTAATTTATGATCTCAAATGATTTTGAAACACCTGTGTAAAATACACATTAAAATGACCTACATAAACTTGCATTGAGGTCGCCACATCAAGGACTATAACTACAACAATATAAATAACGATAAAGTTTTGTTAATCGTTAAAGTGTAGCCTTCCGTCAAATTCCGCCGGCTGAGAATCAGTGAACTTGAATATGAGCGAAATCTGTGTGGAAATCTCCCGCCCTCGATCGCGCGAAATGCCGATCTTTTGGATTTCCATTGAGATGTGCTGAACATCGGTAAACGTGACCATAAGAGAATAGCATGTCCACATCACTAGCTACTATAACACAGAGCTGGTCCGAGCCTTTTGGGGGCCCTAAGCAGAATTTGATTTGGGGGCCCCCTCCCACTACGCGAAGTCACCTGTGCTTGACGATTATTGACACAAATGTCACGCAATAATGATACATTATAAATGAATACAGTGAGGTTATGTAGCCTATTAATACAAAATAAATACTTCATAAAAAATAATGCCTACTTAAATAAAAAAGTTTTAACATTTACTTTACTCTTTTACTAACTCTTTGAAACTTCTTAAAACAAACCGTCTCAAAACATATAAAATAAATTATTTGCTAAAATAATGACAAAACTGACAAATCAGAAACATAATAAGAGCAAGGGTTCAACAATGACAATTATTGTAGAAAACTGTAATGCCTACTTAAATAAAAAAGTTTTAACTTTTACTTTACTCTTTTACTAACTCTTTGAAACTTCTTAAAACAAACTGTCTCAAAACATATAAAATAAATTATTTGCTAAAATAATGACAAAACTGACAAATCAGAAACATAATAAGAGCAAGGGTTCAACAATGACAATTATTGTAGAAAACTGTAAAAAAAATATTATTATTTCTCAACTGTCTCAATACAGTGTAACTGTCCTCAAAATCTTTTTTATTATTATTATTGTAACAGACTTTGTTGGATTGTACATGACAGAATCCAACAAAGTCTGTTACTATAATACCGGAAATGATGTACTGGCGCTCGTTGTATGCGTCTATGCAATCTATTTTCCCCCTCGGGGCTTGCCGTAGATAGGAATGGGTCGTGCGCACTTGGTACTGGAGTGTCGCGGGTTTTTGGAGTCAGTGCTCTAATGTGTGGTAGGCTATAATAAAGTGGAGAAGAGTTCAAACCGGTGGTGAAGTCTAGGCTACGTGATACGCAGATACGCCGTATACCCACTAGACAATGTCAAGGATTTCCGTATGCCCACTAGGAAATGTCAAAGAACTCCGATTTAAAAAAGCGTGAGGATTCGTAACAACATCGTTTTGTGAAAGAACTTTCATTCATAAATTCACCCCGCCGTGACGTCTGTGTTTGCGCAGCGACACGGATCGAATCGCGGAATCCAGCAACAAATGTAACTTAGCCTACTGTAAAGCGGAACGTCACGCAATTTGGCCATTTTTGAATGAATAAATCAAAAGTAATGATACAATGAATCAAATCTCGATATGTACTAAGTGTTTTTGAATATTAAAGCTCCAAAAGGCTGCTATTGAAATAAACTCTGAATGTTCTGCGTGTTTCTGTGAATGAGCGCTCAATGTGTGCTCTACTACAGGGGTTTTCAAACTTTTTGTGTGTGTGGACCACTATTTGTAATCAAGAATTTTCACGGACCAGCTCATAATACACATAGTAAAATATGTCTACACAGAGTCGTACCTGAATTAATCTGCACCTCTAAATAGGCTTACTAGCACTAAAACTATAACTGGTCATCACATCAGTACAACAGGCTTGTTAAAAGAAAGTTTACTGCACACAACGGCTGCCACATATTTAATTTATTTATTTACTCAAGCGCCCAAGGGCATAATCAGGTTCATTTGAACAACAGGCTTATTTCCATAGCAATGGAGTATGAAATATATGTAATAAGAACACTTGGATATAGTCAACATTTCAAAACCTTTGGCGATTATTAATCTTCCGAGTTTTACAAGTCCTCAAAAGTAGGCTTGAGTTTGTCCACTTAACAGCACATCCGCAAAACATTTCAGAAACACGAGATCAAGAAACTAACTGGAAATTAAAATAATAACAGGCCTTATTCATTCCATTTATAAACATTTTGTTTCATATAAACTGCCTATAAAGGCTATGCGTGTGGTGTGATATCAAGTAACCTCTGCCTCTGCAGTTTTTCTCTTCAGAGAACCTGTTGCTATCCACCGATCCATGTACTGCTGCACATTTTGGCCAGGACACTCATGTGAAAGAGATTTTTAATCTCAGAGAGCTTTTCTGGTTAAATAAAGGTGAAAAAAAAAAAAAAAAATGTTGTGGTTCTAACAGCACTGAACTTGAACGTCACGGCGGAGCACCATTAGCCTATTTTAGTAATCACACAATAACTTGACAATTTAATTTAAATTTTATACCAATATAGGCCTACATATTCTTTTTACTTTTTATTTTCTTATGGGAATTTCCTGGTAAAATGAAGGTAAAAAAATATTATTTTATATTTTATTTTGCCTTTCCACGGACCACTTGCAGTACCCTCACGGACCACAGTTTGGGAATTGCTGCTCTACTGCGTTTACATGGTTCAATCGGGATTAAATCAATCCGATTGATGAATCCGAACACGGTGTTTACATGAACGATAAATAAAGTAATCGGGTTGATGTGCGCGTTTATATGTCACAAGATTAAAATCGGAATTGATTTTTTGACATGGGCACACTGCACGAATATGCCGCTGTTCGCGCATAACTATTCTCCTCTATTGCATAACTATTCTCCTCTATTGCATAACTATTCTCCTCTATTGGTTCTTTATTTTTTTTAAACAGCAGACTTAATATTTATCCATCTCTGGTCATGATTTGGAGACGATGAGCATGAACCGCTTTGCCGTGCTGCTTATATTGATCACGCAGTAAAACCCCGCGTCCAAAACTAGTCGTCTATGGATGATAATCTTAAACAAGCACTGGTGGGACGTTGTCCTGCTTCACTTCACAGACGCTGAGTGAAATGAGAATTTTTTAATAACGGAACACTCATTTTATATTCACTTTATTCAACAGGAAGAACAGCTCGTTCCGTGCGTCATACGTCATTACGCTATTTCAACGTCTTTGCACATGCGCAGTCCTTTTAGTTTCGGTTTTCAATCCGATCAAGTGTTTACATGTTCTCTCGATCGGATTACAAAAGGAGTAAACCACCCCTTTCAATCGGATCTAAATTTCAATCGGATCGAGCTCAATCGGATCGATTAAGGTGTTTACATGAAGGTTTTTTAGTCCGATTGAGCCGTCAATCCGATTATAAGTGTCCATGTAAACTCGCGCGTAACACTCGTGGTGTTTTCAGCGTCTATGAGGAGGACATGCACACATTTGAACTTCATTGCAGAGCTTTTATGAGAGTCACTTCACAAGAATTTTACCATTTCATTTGATAAAACTATCGTCATTCATTCGTATCATACACACTCACAAACTTTACAGTCTTCATGACAACCTGTCAAAATCAAAGTTTTGTATAACTTGAAGAAAATATAACAGAAATATATTACTATAGCACAGTAGAGTATACTTCAAGTAGGCCTAATAATAATAATAGTTTATTAAAACACACAGAAGCTCAAATGTCTTTAATTTACAACCCACCAAAATAAAAGTTTGTAGAGATAAAGTAACTCGAGGGAATTATGAAAGAAATTGCATAGTAAGATGTACCTTTTAAAATAATAATAATCAAATCTATTAAAACATAATTTTAAAGGAATATCACACAAATTTGGTATGTCGGGTGGGCTGGTATATCACATTATACTCACTACAAAAAACTAGACTACACCACTGGTTCAAACTGCTATGTTTATTATTTATTCAAACTGCTACCCTTACACCTAGAAGGTTAAGTTCCCCTGCGGCTATTTTCTCCAACTTAAACCGATACCGTGACTATGCGCAATTGTCGAATTGTAGACGAATAGACGAATTGTCTATGCACTCGCGAGGTGTCTACTATGCGCATGACTTAAACACTGGCAGACACAGCAGCAGTTGTTGACAGGTATATTGATCATGAAATCAGAATTTTCTTGTCTTGAATTATTCATTCATGCATTCATATTCATTCATTCATTTATGTCACTTGTTTAAGTCATCTAAAAAAAAAAAATGTTTTAACTCGATTGGGGGGCCCCCTGGGGCCCCAAGCAGCCGCTTAGTTCGCTTATGCCTCGGGCCGGCCCTGCTTTTGGATTTCCATTGAAATGTGCTGAACATCGGTAAAAGTGACCATAAGAGAATAGCGTGTTCACATCACTACTATAACAATAGTAAACAAATGCTAAGAAATAATTAATTGGTTTGAGTAGGATAAACTTAAATTAAACAAATTAGTTAATTAAATTAACTTTTATGAGTATGAACTTTCTTTTTCTTTTGAGTTCACAAAACTAACATGTTTTAAGTAGTCTGAATTGTTTCATTGTTTTGAGTTTTATGAACTTGTTTCTTTTAATGTAGACAAACTTAAATTTAACTGAAACTGGGCTGGGATTTCTATTTCCCAGCATTTGCAGTGGCATTTGAACGTGGGAGTAAGTGCTCAAATTAAGTGTTGGGTTACCATCAATGTGACCAGTGGAGCATGAGCTTGGTTTGAGCACAGGTATGATGAATATTATATATTGCTGTTGTCATTAAGTACCTGCTATGCTTAACATGGTCAAAGCTTTGTGTTACTAGTTAACATTTATTAAATTAATTTGGTTAAAGCTAACTAAGTTTTCACTTCTAAAATTATTTAAATTGAGATTACATGAGTATTTTTAGTTAAATGTCTAAGCTAGCATAAACTTAAACGCTATAGCCTTATAGTTATTGTTATCATCATAGTTATTGTCTGTCGGTGTGGTGGACGCTAATATAGCCACTTGAGTGGCTCACTTCTGTTTGCCAGATCTGGGCCACAAGCAGGCCATAGCAATGCCACATGTCAGCCAAGAGCAAAGAAATAAACCAGAACTGGACCTTATCTGAGCTACAATGTCTGTGTATATTTAATATGGAGTAATCTCATTCTTAATAAGCCTGTTAACAAGCAGAATCACTGAAGGAAAGAAGAGAAAAAAAGAGACGAGGGGAAACACAAGAACTACAACTGACTTCCAGTAACAGCCTTAGATGAGATGAAATCCACTGAAGAGAAGACATTAAATCTGTGAAGATCTCAGCAGAGGAGGATTAAACAACTCCACAAACAGCATTACCAGCTTCACTTATTACTAACCAGACTGACTTTATTTCTGTCAGACGTCTACAGAAATTGTTATTGAGAATTAACAAGGGGTTTAACTCTAATCTGTTTCATTTAAAGTCACCATAACAGAGATTAGTGTTTCCATTTGGTCTCTTCACTCTTACTATACATTTGTCTTTTCTGCCCGCTGTGTGTTTGTCAAACAGGAATTAAAGTAAACTGAAATTTTCATTAACACAAAATCAATCGTGTTTAACCTCACCAAACTGCGAAAGTTACAGATAGAAATTTGTCCAAAAAATGTGACCCTTCTGGACTGTTTAATATCATTCCCTCATTATCTCTCTTGCTCTGCATTACAACCTGTTTGTGGTTTCAGTGTGAAAATGAAGAGGAAGGGTGACAAACAAACGTGTCAGTTTCTCACGACCCACCTCTCTCAAATCCTCTGAGTTTTATGAAGCCAATTGCTGTCCTTTATGGCCTATTGTGTGTTGAATAAAATTCAGCCTTTAAATACAGATGCAGAGAAGATGATAATCAGATAGCAGTCCTAAAATGGCTAATTTTATCACTGAAAGTGTAATTTATAGTGAAGAAAGAAGCACAGACACACTTTACAAGCAAAACATTTGTTGGTTTAAAGTGCTAAAACAATAGATATTGAACATAAAGACAGTCAGTATTGTATTTGTGGTGTTGATAGTTACACCGGAACAGACTTCATGTGCAGATAGAGACGCCTGATCTGATCAGTTCAGACAGGATTTCAGTGTCAGCGCTGTATGTATGACACATATAAAACATTTATTTTGAACAAATAAAAGCAGACGAACAGATGATACCTTGGTGATTGGAATAAAAGATGACATATGGGAACAATAGGACCGTCTGAAAACCCCCCACACGTGTTTTCAGCGTGTCAAGGAGTCAGAATGACTGTAACTGAATGGCCTTTCGGTGACCCACGATATCCTCAGCCTGGCATCGCCTCACTCCACCTCGCTCTCTCGGGCTTTCTGTTGTCTGTCGAGTAGACTAGAGTAGGTGTGTATGGAGGTGTGTGAATCGCGCTGCTCGACTGTACTCAAGATACTCACAGTTTCACTGTGGGCACCGGGTGTTGACATCATCACGCATTATCACAGACTCTCTGGCATCTAAGATGGAAATCTGGCGCTGTGTTTGCCGAGAGTCACTTCAGCAGTTTCAACTGTGACATTTCCACTTCAGACTGGTGTGATCATGTTGACTGATGAAACCAAACAAAAACAGAATTAAGTTTGAAGATGATTCTTTACTAGACATTTTAGGTCATTTATATATGATAAGCTGAAAAAATTCACTGTAACTTTTTTTTTACTTTTTTATTTTACCATTAAGATAAAGACTTATTTTAGTGTTCATATATCTATATACAGTATATGTATACATATACACATATATTACATATATATGTAATGTATGTATATGTAGGGGAGAGCGAGGCACAACCTAACGCTATTTGATTTTCTCAGTTTGTGCAAATCTAGGGTTCAGAGTATTTATTTTTTCCCACATTCATTTCACACTGTCACCATGATGTCATGTATTGTCTGCACCGGTTCTCATTAGTCCCTGATTAGTTTACCTTCCTCCACCTGTTCCTGTTTTGCTCCCTCATCACTCTGTGTATTCAATGTTAGGTTCATATAGATCAGCCGGAACCGGGAACACTTCCCATAAATCCTGATGTACTTTGTACATCATAAGAAGGATGGTGTCTATGCTAATATTTGTCTCTCTGTTTATCCCGAGGTTTACTGCAGTCTCCGGATCTGATGAAGGACCTGCGCCTGGACACGACGACAACGCAGTCCTGAAGTGTCACTAGTCTCTCCCTTGTGAAGGCCTCCTTCCCTTTACCTCTGTACTGATAAAACGTTGTCGGGATAATCCCGATTCACGTGACTACGTGGAAGCGATAAAAAAAATTCTCAGAGCCACCAGGCACTGTTTTATGCAAATGAGCTGCCGGATCGCATTAAAGATTTTCTGTTAGAACGGTGTCGTGTTAGCGGCCCCTAAGTAAATAACTAATGATCGCTGCAACGGAAGTGAATCAATCAAAACTAACTTTAGCTGGACAATAACTTTATTCTAGAACTGCTGTAAAGCCAAAACAATCTCTGTTACTGTAATCTCCTATTATCACTGTAAAGCTACTTTGAAACAGTCCATATTGTTAAAAGCGCTATATAAATGAAGGTGACTTGACTTGTATTTACACTCCCCATTCTGTTCATCCTTTGTCAGTTATTGAATGTGGTCACCCTATGTGTGTTACTCACCAATAAACTTTAATGTTATTTGGATTCTGCATCATTCTTCTTTCTTCCACGGCATGTTCGTGACAGAATAATTGACCCTCTAAACGAGTATTTAATTACAAGAAGAGGGACTCACCCGCACTTCTTTGCCCGAAGAACCGACGGTGGCTGGGGTATCTAGCCATGATGCTCCACAATGGTGAACTCTCTCTCACCGGAGCTCGGGCAAGCGGATCAGTCCATCCCAGAGCCAGGAGCGGACATAGACCTAATAGACCCAAGTCCCCGCCCTCGTATCATCAGTCTCTTCACCTTCTTCTGCCCTCTTCCTACTCCAGCATCCTGATCTCCATCGCTGGTTTCGGACAGTCCCTTGGATTTTTTTTTTATGTTTTATTTTATATAATTTAAGTAACAAAAATTGTTATGGTTCTAGTTTGATATTTATTTAAATTTTTTTGCATATCCTCTCTCGCAACTTAAATCCAACCAATAAAGAAATAAAAGAAAGTATAAATAGAATAAAAATATAAAATAAAGCCATTTAAATGAAACTATGTAATTTCTAGTGATCAAAATCTAAATGAAATAAAATAGAATGTGTGCAAAATGTCAGGCAATTGAAAGTATAAAACGTTCAGAAAACAGATAAAAGTAGCAAACACAAACCGATTGTTGGTGAATTCATGAGTCTTGCTGTGTGTGATTGTTTGTGAGTTTACGTTCTTCAAAGCATCACCGCCAAAGATGTTCTGGATACACAAAGCACAAATCTCAATAGTTTTGTTTTTAATATACACAATCAGATCCTCTATATCCATGCAGGATTGATGCGAATCTCAGGCGGGGCGTTTGGACACAGGTTTTGAGTGGAAAACCACAGACTCTATTAATACCAGGAGCTTCTTCTAAAAGCCCCAGAGGCCTGAAGAAGAGCAGGGTGTGTGCAGTCCTGCCCATTCACACACACACACCCTGCTGGTTCAGAGAGTCGAGAGGTGTCAAACCACACGTCCGAGAGGCATGGAGATGCAAGCTTTTTCTGTCACACAAACACGAGCTGCTCGAAATGAACAGCAGTTGATTTCTCACAGATACGCTTGTATACAAACATGAGAACATTAATGCTGAAACGTTCATGTGATCATATAATTCAGGCTTCATGAATCTGTGCTGAACTATCACCAAACTCAACAACCATTTCAAGTTATGGCGATCAGACTGCATGATAGATTTTTATTCAGAACTAAATGTGAAGGGATGCATCTGTGACGAGTCTAAATTGATAAAGCAATAAGAAATTTGAAATTGTAGTGCTTAAGTTTAGAGAGTCTTCTTAAAAAAAAAAAAAACAAGTGAAAAAGAGAATTATGTTTTTGTGGCAGCATATTAAAAATGCAAAAAAGCAATGTTCAAACTGCATGAATTTGAATATTAAATGGATTGTTCACCCCAAAATAAAAATGATCACCTTCATGTCTTTCCAAACATGTTTGACCTGTCTGACATTTGGAGTGATGATGAAGGAATAAGAATTTTTCATTCATTATCACTTTGAATATTTAACATGAAAACTTGCAGATGTGTGTGAAAATACTGAACAGAACCTCCAGAAAGCCCATATACAACCTCTAGAAAAATTCAATGGGTTTCTCTATAGAACTAGTTGACTCAATTTTAAAGAACACTTTATGTCAAAAATGTTCTATACAAGGAAATATTTCTTAAGAGATTGCATGTTTAAAAGGTTATTTAAAATTTTCTAGCTATAAAGTGTTTATGAGCTACTTAATTCACAAAATAAAACATAATATTAATTAATTAATTTAAATAAATGAATTCATAAAATGATCCCATGATGGAACCCCTAAGGTTCTATATATGATGCGTCTGACGAAACCCTTAAGGCCATATAGAATCTTTTCTTCAAAGAGTTTAAGAACTAAAAGTGTTTCCATCATTGACGTGAACTCATCAAATATAAAAAAAGTCCTCTAAGTCTGTTTGTTCTATTTATGAAATATGACACCATGTTCCGCACCATCCACCCGAAACCAGCCTTTTCTTTGTATCTTTCCATCTTTAATTTAAAGATGTGACATACTAAAAATGCTGCATTCCCTTCTAAAAATATTAATTGAAAAGTATTTTTCTGATTATTGACTGGTTAAAACGGCATCATTCTTTTTCTGAAATATTTGCTGAAAATCTTTTTAGTTTTCACACAAATCTTTCAGTGTGCGTCTCTATCTGATGTGTGGGCTTTTTGTAAATCCCCGGTGCAAAAACAAAAAATGTGTGACAAGATGATATTCGGGGAAACAGGGGTTTCCTGCACATCTACATTATTTGCATATACATTTAATTAAATATATTATTTAATTAAATTTATTTGATTCTATATTTTTTTTCTTTTTTATTTCAGTTTTCAAGTTGCTTCTACAAATGTAGTTTAACTTTCAAAAAAGTGGCCTTGTGATTGAAATTATACACAAAGATCAAAACTTTCTAGTAAATTTGACTGAACTTTATTCAGGACATAATTTTAGCTTTCCAAACAAAAGCCTCTGAATCATACAACTACAGTAAATTAATTTCTCATGTAAAGTGACTCATGAGCGCCACCTGCTGTTCACACTTGCCACACTGCTTTGAGAAGAACATGATCGTTCTCAAAGATCTGAAGAAGAGTCCTGAGTAAATACAGAAAACCAGACATTTACAAATGAATTTCATGTTATTTCTGTGTATTACTTGTGAATCCAGCGGCTCTCTGTCGTGTTGTAATGTGAATGAGCCCATTGTGTGCAGGTTGCCATGGAGACCTGAAAGCTGCTTTGGGGCCCCTGTGTGTGTGAGAACAGGGGAAAGTTAGTGTGCGAGAACAAACCGGCCTGTGCTGGACCGGGGCTTTCAAGACTGCATGAAGTGTGGCTTTGGTTCTGACGACGTTACAGTGCATCACAGTAAGTGCATTTCTCTTCTTACTGTGTTTTTGCATACATTTTTGTGCCTTTGCTGTTGCGGGCCCTAAACTCTGGAACAGGTTACCAGTTCACATTAGATTTGCTCCTACATTACAGATTTTTAAATTAGTTTCCAATTGCTCTTAATGTTCCTTGATGATTATTTTTGTATTTGACTTAGTAATTTGATTTTCTTTTGCTATTTAGTTTCAAAATTGTCTCTGATTTTATTTGTGAAATTAGTTTTCTACTGCTTTTTTATTAATTTATTTTATTCAATGTTGTAAAGAACATTGGTCAGCTGCTGCTGTTTTAATGGTGCTATTTAAATAAACCAAACTTGAAACTTGCATGTAGTTTAGATGATTTGGATGAGATTTAGCAGGATTTGGGTTTCTAGATTCATGCACTCAGCTTTATGTGCCGAATCAGATCTTATTAAATGCATTAGAAAACATATTCATTTCAATAGTCTACAGATAACTAAACAACTTGAGAAGCTCCTTTAGAGGTGTTTACTGAGCTATATCACTAATATTATCACTGAGTGTCCTGCTGGAGTGATCAGACACTGTATTTTCACCTGCTGGACCAGAAAACAGCTGAAAAACCCCACAGACCCACATTAGAGGAGGGACTCATTTTTAGAGACCAATATAGAATCTAAAATACCATTAACACCCTAGTAACCACATATCAGCGCATTAAAAACCACCCAAAACATTGAAGCAACCACATAGTAACACACTAACACCCAATCAGAACACCCTGGCAACTGCATAACCATATAATAACAACCACCCAGAACATTGAAGCAACTGCATAGCAACTAACACCCTAGTACCCATATAGCAACACACTAACAACCAATCAGAAAACCCTGGCAGCCGCATAGCAACACACCAACAACCAATCGGAAAACCCTGGCAGCCGCATAGCAACACACTAACACACTTCTAACCACATAGCAACGCACCAACAACCACCCAGAACATTGAAGCAACTGCATAGCAACGCACACCCTACCACTCATTAACACACTAACACCCTAGTAACTGCATTGCAATGCACTAACAACACCCTATTAACCACATAGCAACACACTAACAACCAGTTAGAACACCCTGGCAACTGCACAGCAATGTAATAACAACCACTCAGAACATCAAAGCAACAGAATAGCAACACATTAAAACCCAGAACACCAAAGCAACACACTAACAACCAATCGGAACACCCTAGCAATCACATAGCAACGTAAAAACAACCACCCAAAATACTGAAGAAACTACATAGCAACACATTAACACCCAAGTTACCACCCAGAATATCAAAGAAACTACATAGCAACACACCAACACCCTAATAACCACATAGCAATGCACCAACACCTTAGTAACCGCATAGCAATGCACTAACAACCACCCAGAACATTGAAGAAAGTGCATAGCAACACACTAACACCCTAGTAATCACATAGCAACACACTAAAAACACCCAGAACATCAAAACAACTGCAAAGAAACACATTAACATCCTAGTAACTACATAGCAACACACTAACAACCAATCAGAACACCCTGGCAACCACATAGCAGCGCCTACCAAACAATGCCCCGGCAACCACTAACAAAACCTGAGCATCGATAGAGTGATTTTTTAATGTAACATTTTAAACAAACAGTTGCTGTTTGCTTTTAGATTCTTAGATCTGATGCAGTGTTGAATTGATTGAATGTGGTTTCTCCTCCCTCTCCGACTGTAGATGTTCACGCTGTCTGAGCTGTGGTCGGGGAGCGAGCGTCAGGGCAGTTATAAGCTGCTGAAACCGTGGTGGGAAGTCTTCATGGACTACCTGCTGGTGCTAATGCTAATGGTGTCCATTCTCGCTGGGACTCTTCTGTTGTCCCGGGACGGAGTCGTGTGCGTCCCTGTACACTCCTTCTCCACCAACTACAGCTCTACAATGGAGCCCATGTCTGATTTTGTTTACACAGGCGCAAAACAGTCTCTCGGGAGTCCAGCAAAGGGGCGACGTACCAACTTGGACTTCCAGCAGTACGTCTACATCAGCCAGGTTTGCTATCACGAGGCGCTGCCCTGGTTCTCGCGCTTTCTACCGTACGTGACGCTGCTCCACACGCTGGTTCTGCTGGCTAGCGGCTGCTTCTGGTTCCACTTTCCGCTCACGTCTGCTCGTATCGAGCACTTCCTGTCGCTCCTCGCCAAATGTTGCGAGTCACCCTGGACGACGAGAGCGCTTTCGCACACGGCCAAACTGGACACTCGCTTTTCGGAGGCGGAGCAAGTAACACGACCCAAAGTTCAAGTAACATCTTCGTACAAAACGCGCAAGTCGAGTTTGGACTCAGGGACGGACAGCCCTCTGCTGGCGGGGACTGATAGTGCATCCACTACGACGCAACCGTCTCCATGTCCCTCCACTTTATCCCACTGCTCCACGCTCTCCGCTCGGTCGCTCAAGGAGCCGCTTCTGCCGGCGCAAGTCGCCCCGGACGGGTCCAGACCGGGAGCCACGTTGGACCGCAGCGACAGGGAGCAGGCCAGAGCGCTGTTCGAGAGAGTGCGCAGGTTTCGCGCTCACTGCGAGAGTTCAGATGTTATCTATAAGGTAACCTATGAGTCAGTTCATCACGTTAACAGTTTTGTATTATTATTAAAGAAGACCTATAGAGTGCTGCATGTGTGATGTCAAAACCCAGAAGACTACGGGTACATTTACACGATATGCTTAAATATATCCTTTGAGTTTTCTGCGTACAGACGACACCATTGTCAAAACGATTCCCATTCACACAGATCTGCGAAAACAATTAAAACTCTGTATTCTGCAGCCAGTCCATTAGATGGCAATGAAACACTATAGACCAGGGGTGCCCAATCCTGCTCCTGCCAATCGACTGTCCTGTACAGTTCATCTCCAACCCTAAACACACCTGGCTTTAATTTTCAAGTGATCCAAAAGACCTTAATTGGTTGCTTCAGGTGTGTTTGATTAGGGTTGGAGATTAACTGTGCAGGACAGTCGATCGGCAGGAGCAGTATTGGGCACCCCTGCTATAGACTGAACACGTAATACGAACATGCATGATGTCATGGTCTTCAGAGATTCATGTTTTTGTTGTTTAGACTGTTTTAAAAAACTTGCACTTTGAAACCCGTTTTCAAAAGTTTGCATTTCAGGCACCCAATTACCTTATTATTCCATCATGGAAACAAGCTCCAATAGTTTAAAGAATATTAAGACTTGATTAAAAATAATAATAATACAAACACTGCATTAAAGGAATAGTTCACCCAAAAGTAAAAATTCTGTCATAATTTACTCACCATTAAATTGTTCTAAACCTGTATTATAACAGAGTAGAATATAATAGAGGGGAATATAATAGAACAGAGTAGAATATAATAGAACAGAGTAGAACATAATAGAGCAGAGTAGAATAGAGTAAGAGTGGAATGGAGTAAGAGTGGAATAGAATAGAGTGGAATAGAATATAGTTGAGTAGAACAGAACAGAGTAGAGTAGAACAGAGAAAATTTTAATCTGTCTTTATCACCACTGGTGGAATTAGTTTCAGTTTCATGTCATTATTTGGTTACCAGCCACAAATGTGGTTTCTTTGTTCTGTTGAACACAAAAGAAGATATTTTGAAGAATGTGGGTGTTCAGACAGTTGCTGGTCCCCAATGACTAACATAGTGTGGAAAAAATACTGTTATATACTGAATAGAATAGAACAGAGTAGAATATAATAGAGTAGAGTAGTGTGGAATAGAGTAGAGTGGAAAAGAACAGAGTAGAATATAATAGAGTACAGTGAACTATCCCTTAAACAACAAGTATATTCACATGTGTTTCAACACCTCCTCCTGTAGGTGTACACTGGTCAGACAGTGTTCAAGGTCCTGAAGTTCATCCTGATCGTGAGCTACACTACTCCTCTCCTGAGCTCCATCTCTTTCAGTCACGTCTGCCAGCTTCACTCTCACGCTCTGACCGGCTACAGCCTCTTCCAGTGCAGTCACTCGCTGTCCTCCGTCCTGCGCAAGCTGATGCAGGCCTACATCTCGCTGCTGTTTCTGTTCGGTCTGCTGGGCGTCTACGCCCTCTTCTGGATCTTCCACAAGTATGGGCGTCCCGAGACAGGAGAGGACTGTGTCCATGTAGTCTGTAGTCTGTCTCCATGTGTGAGTGTCGAGAGATTCTGGTGACTGAACCAACGTGTCTGTTTGTGTTCTAAAAAAATCTAAATTCAATAGTGCATTTCCCTACCCACTTTTCGGCGGCATTGGTTCCAAAAATATTTTTTTCCATAGAAATATTAAAAAGTCTGAAGTTCTCGTCCGAAATTTTGACCAATAAAAAAATAAATACGACCTCACGTTGTTTCAATCACATTTAAACACTGCCTCCGAAACTTTCGTCCGTCCTAAAAAAAATCGGATCGGGTTCGATTTTCTGCGTTTTTCGCATCCATAGCAAGCATTTTGAGTGGTGTGAAAAAACACATACGAAAATTTCAGACTCAGTGTGCAAGGACCTTTAGTTTAAAAGTTATAAGCAAATAACAAAACCAACCAGCCATGAGGGGAATCACAACATTACAAACTTTTATCAAAAATATGTTTGATTTTAAAATAGTTTATTATATCTGTAGAAACAACATATTTTAAGCCCATTGCAAAATATAAAGAGTTCTTTTGTCGTAATTTTCTCACAGCAACTCTCTGATTGGTGGAATTTTCTGCACAGCATTATGGGTAATGTACAGTTTTTCACCAAGAATTCGACTGTTAAACGTGATTATTTTTAAAAAAAAAGTACGTTTTTATATTCGGCTTCAACAGAAGCATTTACCATCGATTAACTCACAGGTTCATAAGTCATCGTTACAAACCTTTTTCCCATTTTTACTTCTGGAACCCGACTGTTGTAATCTATAATGGTTTGAGATGAAACTGATGAAATCTTATTGAATATGCCTTAATCCTCAGGTCTTTGAGACAGTACTCTTTCCAGAGTCTACGTGAGAAAGGATCCATGCTAGACGCGCCTGACCTTCACAATGACCTGGCGTTCCTCTTGCACATGGCCGACCAGTACGACCCTCTGCTGTCCCAGCGTCTGTCCGTGTTCCTGTCGCCGGTCAGCGAGACTCGACTGCTGGAGGAAAGCCTGGAGCGGCGCTGGGGAGCCGAGCGCTTGCGGTCGATGATCACGAGTGACACGCAGGGCCGATCTCTGCTGCAGCTCGTGGCTCTTCCTCGCCTGCCACCGGCCCTCTTCACCCTCAGCCAGTTACAGGTGTTGAAGCTGGAGCTGATCGGAGACGCCAAACTCACAGCACAGATATCTAACATGACCGCACTCAGGTAGGTATTCACACTGATACACAAGACTGCCTTTAGCTTTAGGCACAGAACAATGTCAAGGTAGAAAAGTGCACATATACATAAGATGATATTAGGGTTTGCTTGATTGAATTGAGAATGCTTTTCAAATTCCAGTTGCACTTCAAATTTGAATGTAAGAAAGTAGAATTCAAATTAACTGGAATTAAATTCATGCAGAATTCAACTTTTCTAGTTAACAGTTTAACTAGAAAAAAAGAGAGTTTATAGGCCTTATGGATAGAGGTAGAACAGATAGATAGATAGATAGATAGATAGATAGATAGATAGATAGATAGATAGATAGATAGATAGACAGACTGCACATAATGTAACATGAGCACAGAAGACTCTGACACACACTATTTCTAAGATGCACTGTAGATCAGAGGTTGTTGTATGAGTTGATGAGGCCTGTCTTCTCCTCAGGGAGCTGCACCTCTACCACTGCACTGCCTCAGTGGAGCCCGGAGCCCTGCAGCACCTTCAGGAACACCTGGAGACGCTGCACCTCACCTTCACCCACGCCTCCGAGATCCCGGCCTGGGTCTATTCCCTCCGCGGCCTCCAGGAGCTGCACCTGAGCGGGAGGTTGAGCAGCGAGGGCGGGATGGGGCGCGGCTGGGCCCTCGTTAGCCTCCGACAGCTGCGGCACCTCCGCGTCCTGGTGCTGCGCGGTGCGCTGCAGAAAATCCCGGGGGAGCTCAGCGAATTAGCCGGGAGTCTGCTGAAACTGGAGATATACAACGAGGGCACTAGGTTGTTAGTGCTTACGGGATTGAGGCGCTTAACCGGATTAGCAGAGGTGCAGCTGAACGGATGCCAGTTGGAAAGGTTGCCTTCAGCGCTCCTAGCGCTTACAGGTCTACGTATTTTGGACTTGCAACACAATAGCCTGCGTACCTTAGAGGAGCTGTTGGGATTGCAGCATCTGCGGCGTTTGTCCGGTCTACGACTGGCTTTTAATCATGTGTTGGCTCTGCCGGCTAGTGTGGGAGTGCTACGCTCGCTGGAACTCTTGGATTTAGCGCATAATCAGCTGCGAAACTTACCGTCGGCTCTCTTTACGCTACGCAGACTGCGACGCCTCCTGCTGGCCGGGAACCTTCTGGAAGAGCTTCCGGCGGAGGTCGGCGCTCTGACGCTGCTTAGCGAACTGGACCTCAGCGCTAACCGTCTCGAACGCCTTCCCAAAGAGCTGTTTGGAAGCTGCGTAGAACTTCGCAGCTTGAACGTCGCGAATAACTCGCTGGGATCTTTGCCGGCTGGTTTGGGCGGCTTGACTCAGCTGTCCCGTCTGGATGTGCGGGGAAACAGTTTGGAGGAGCTCCCCGTCGAGCTGGGGTGCTGTTTTGGGCTCCGTGGAGGCGGGTTTCTTGCGGAAAACTGGCTGATGCACACCTTACCTCGACAGGTCAGGGACGTCCTGCAGCAGACCTGCTCTTCTGAACCTCCGTCACGGCCCAATTCGGATTGTTTTCCTACCTTTTCGACTGCACAGTGGAGCTTCCACTCCGCACTGGAATCTCGGATATAAAACGTCAGCTTCAAAGTGAACTTACGGACACTGGGGTCTGTTTTTTCATAAACAATATTTAACTACCCTTGTGGGAAAAGTAGCACACTTTAGTAAACATTTAAAAAGAGTACTTAAAGGTGCTGTATGTAACTTTTTTACCCTACTAAAGCATAAAAATACAGTCATATTTTTGAAGATATTAAAAAAGAAAATGTTTCTCTTAGAAACACTTCTACAGCCATTTATTTAAGCAGTTTTAACCAGGACACGGACCGTTCCCTTGTGGGAAAAGTAGTACACTTTAGTATACTTTTAAAAAGAGTACATAAGGAAATAATTTATTTTAAAAGAATATACTTCAAGGCCCACTGAAGTGCCTTGGAACTCGCAGCTTTGTATGATGCGTTGACGTAATTTCCACTGAAACAGGAAGCTAAGGCGGGACATATTGAATGGCTCCTCCCCCTTTTCAAATAGTCAATAGCGTTTAGTTTACCTCACAGACTGCAAGTCGTACTTGACAGCACCATGGAAGCGCTGATGATATGTTTGATTTACTTACACTAGTATAATTTTTTTTTTAAATAATGGCACACTATGTAAGATTTTTAAATCAAAATATCCAAAAACCACTAGAACAATGTTATATATTGTGTTGTTTTGTGTACTTACATTATCCCAAATGTTTCTAAGAATGTTTAAATCCAGAGAAATACGCAGTTTTAACCAGGACACGGACCGTGTCCGTGCGTCGCCTATCAATGAAATCATACTCGCGTAACCCTCGATTTCCAGTTTTATTTTGTAGAAACCATGGAAACACCAAAGACGCTTTAATATAAAATGTGTTTTATTAGACAGGTGAGCAACTGTTTGGATACATTCATCAACAGAAAACTAATCAGTGTTATACAGCTCAACACGTTTTGTCTTTTTGTTTAAATACCGTTTTCTTGATTTACCGCGAGTGCCATATTTACCATGCCTAATATCGATCTAGCTCAGTGCAGTGTGCAACAAGTGTCTCATATAGTAGCCGTCAAGCATATGCACAAAGTGGCATTATAACAACTTTCAAAACACTCAAATGCATCTAATATTAGAAAACAGAGCTGCTTTACCCCACATACGAATGACCAGAAGCGCCCGTGTGTTGCGCTTGTCTCTCATTAGCAATCGCTCCAGTGTCCTCGTTTCGTTCCAGCGGCTTTCATAAGGTTAATAAATCTTTAATACATTAACGGTCATCCATGAATATGATTTCTGCCCGAGTCCATCGACTCCAGCTGTAGAGGTGAAGACAACAACTCCAATGATTCCACGAAATCAAGGCTTCATCAGGCTACACCTTTGTTTTGAATAAACGACCTCTAGTGGCGAAAAATTACATAGTGTGCCTTTTAAGAAAATAAATATATTCTTAAACAAGTATATTCTTTAAAAGAATATACTTAAGTGTGAAATGAGCGTGCACTCATAAGAAAAAGTTCTATATGGAACTTTGAAGGATTATGTCAGGCGCATCATTTTTGGAACCTTTTATGTGTTCGTACCATGAGATAATTTTATGGATTAAGTTTTAATTTGTTTATTCCTTTTTAATTGTAATTCCATTTCATGAATTAAACAGTTCTTACACATACTTTATCACTAGGCAAAATTGAAATAAACTGTAAAACATGATAGTATAATGCAATAATTTGTCCCTATAGAACCTTTTTGGCTTAACGGCTTCTTTAAAATTGGGTCAAGAACCCTCGAGTTCTATAGAGAAACCCATTGAACCATTTTTCTATTGTCTTTGAAATATGTTTAAAGTGTACTGCTAAATGACAAGCATTTATAGTAAACCAAAATATTTAATTGTCATTTGTATTGAAACTCATATTTTAAATGTATCAAATTGCTACTTCATCAATATGATTACAAATATATTTAAAAACATTAAATGTTACTAAATGTTATATTAAATAACACCCTGCAGTTAAAAGGTACTTTACCTGTCCTGTACTTTGTTAAAGCATGACATGATCATCAAAACATGATGGTTTAAAATGTATTTTGAACTAAAACTTTTAATTTGGCATTATTACTAAGTGAATTTTTTTTTTAAACTGTACTTAAAGAAAATTTACTTTTCACTCACTTAAGTGGCCTTTTATTTCTTCTTTTATAAGACTTTTAATGTAACATCTATGGATAACAACTGACAAAATTTAAAACATTTGACCTTAATTAAAGCTCCAGTAGGTAGCTTTTATAAACAAATATTTGTTAAAACTGTCATTATGTCCTCACAGTAGAATATGAGACAGATAATCTGTGGAAAAAATCGAGCTCCTCTGGCTCCTCCCTGTGGTCCTATTGCCATTTGCAGAAATATACCGCTCCCGGTCAGAAACAACCAATCAGAGCCAGGAGGAATGTCTTAGCAGTGTCAATCACGCTCGTGTACGCGCTGATCACCCCTCTCTTGCACAGCGCGAGCGCGTACCGTCGTTCGTGACTCTCCTGTTCGAACGCGTTCATCCAAATTAACGAATCTTTTTTACGAGTCATTTCGTTCATTCAACGAACGAAATGACTCGCAAAAAGATTCGTTCATTTCGAACGAGTCTTTTTCGGAGTCATTTCGTTCATTCAACGAACGAAATGATTCGAAAAAGATTTGTTCATTTTGATGAACGAGTTCAAACAGGAGAGTCACGAACGTGCATCACAGAACAGAGCAAGGCGAGCATTTGTGCTTATAAAACTTAAAGTTTTTTATTTATTTTTGAAATGACCGATCGTTTCGCTAGATAAGACCCTTATTCATCGTCTGGTATCGTTTAAAGCCCTTTGAAGCTGCACTGAAACTGTCATTTGGTCCTTGAAACGTTTGTGTCCTATTGAAGTCCATTATATGGAGAAAAAGCCTGGAATGTTTTCATCAAAAACCTTAATTTCTTTTCGACTGAAGAAAGAAAGACATGGACATCTTGGATGACATGGGGGTGAGTAAATTATCAGCAAAAGTTTTTTTTAAAAGTGAACTAATCCTTTAACGTTATCTTACTAGCTATTTATAACTTATAGAAAGAGTGCAACGTTATAAAGTTACATGTATTGCAAAATACATAATGATTTGAGGACCAAGTTTGTAATCAAAGTATGGGCAGGCCATAGTCAATGTAAAGCATATTGTTGATGTTTCGTCCCTATTAGTGAATGTTCCATAACTGTTTATAATCTGCCGTCATCGGTGGTCCTGTTTACTAGTCTGCGGCGCGTTCACGGCAGGCTCCGGTGTGGGAGAGGAGCTGTGGAGGGAGGGCTGTAGCGCAGCAGAGAGCAAGGGGGTTGGACCTGGAAGTTGTGCTTGTTCAAATTTTCAGGCTAAGTCAACATTTTCTCAAAACTCCCTACTGCAACTTTAACAGATTGATGTCACTGACCCAATGTGTGAGGCCCAATTAACCTATTGTAAACCTTGCTAATCTTGACAAACTAATAGGCTATCATCTTAAAGCTCTTACGACTCTAGTTTTCATATTTGGTGACTGTTTTCTATTAATTTGTGATAACTAATCGGAGTCATAAGGCGAGTTCAGAACTTTTTAATTAAATAATGATACACATTTAAAATATAAAGAAATATTGACAGATAATTCATTTATGATGCATTATGTCTTCAACGCAAACTATAAAGCATGTCTGGTTGCTTTCCACATGTCCTTTTTACGTGTTTGTTAGATGTTGAATTCAAATAAAATACAGTCATACTGCCCATACTATTTTAATACAATGTCTCCTTCATAAATAGTAGTATGAGAATAGTATTGGTAATATATGGTTAAGATCATTCAAACCAGGTCTATGCTGGAGTGGGACTGACAGATAACAGGTTAGTCATGATGTAGGAAATTGGCTAGTTTCCTATAGCATCTTTGCTAAATAAAAAATGAAGATGCTGTTTGTTGTTTATTTTTAACGGGATAATCCTTACACAATCAATAAACACTCTAAACATCTGATGAGGTATAGTCTACAACCTAAAATTTTATTTTGTCTCTCATACTAAAATACTTCTTCAACACTTTAGAAAATTGATAAAGGCAGTCAAAACACACAGAACTCTTGTTCTACCATAACTAAAACGTACCATGGTATTATCATGTTTTTTTTTTTAAATTTACCCGTCTATGATAGTCTTTCTTTAGTCTTGATTTGATTCGGTTTAGGCTACTGGAAGCCACATAAGAAAAATATTGTTTTGGTAAATTTTAATTATTAAAAACGACATGATAATTATGCTTAAAAATCAAAATGATGGCATAAAAAGGTGAAATTATTACTAGTCCAGTCATTTTATGAAAAAAGGTTGAACAAATTGCAACAGAAGCAAACTCAACTGATTTGGGGTTTGGGGCTGGGTCCGTGGGACTGTTTCTGGGGGATGAGTCTAAGGGAAAAACAGGAGACACGGGTAAGGAGAATGCAGAAGACAAAAGGTAGGTAAAATAAAAAGTGGATGGATCAAAAAATCAAATTACGTACACAATGCACTCAATGCCCAAACACCATCTCAGCAATAATAATGAATAAAGGCTGGTTTCTAAAGTACTTCTTCCTGCCTCTATGTATTAATGTTCATGGGTAGCCTAAATGGGTTCCATTCAGACCTTAACATTAAGTATTTTACTGTTATATGTCATCAAGATTCAACAAGACATTTTCACCTGGCTATACCCAATAGAGTCTAGGATTCTATAAAAATAAAAAAAACAAGGCCAATTATACTATTTCCATTAAACCAGTATTATTAAGATAAATAAATAAAGCTTTAAGTCTTTCCCTTGTCATACCCTTTTCTTCCAGAATTTCATGAATAGAGTTCTATTCCAGATTATTCTATTATCATTATATTTCTCACAAGTAAAAAGTATATGATTAACATCTTCTCTGTCTTGGCACACTATACATAAACCATTACCCTTTCCTACTATATGTAAAGTGGAGTTTAGTCCTGTATGTCCTAGTCTAAGTCTGGTATATACCACTTCTTCCCTTCTGTTTAGATTCAGTGAATTAACCCTTTTCCCTGTCACATTCTTCTGAGATTTATGGTAGTGTCTTGCATTCAATTCTGCCTCCCATTCCCTTTGCCATTTTTTAACAATTACTGATTTGATTATGGATTTGGCTTCACCCTTACCTATTGGAACATTAATTCCTACATATTTGTTTTCTAACATCTTTTTTGCAATACTATCCACCTCCTCATTACATTTAATGCCTATATGAGCTGGCACCCAACAAAACTGAATACTGATTCCAAGGTTCTTGAGTTGTAGTAACAAATATTCAATTTCAATAATCAAATCTTCCCTTGAAGAGTGACCTGTATCTAGACTATGTAAAGCTGCCATGGAATCTGTACAGATTACATTTCTCAATGTCTTAACCGCTTAAATCCACCTAAGAGCTGTTATTAACCCAGACATTTCAATAGAGTATACAGATAAAAAATTATTTAGTCTTTACCCCTTTCTTTTGTTAAATTCTGGGACATATATCCCCATACCACAATGCCCATTTTGTAGATCTTTTGATTACCCAAAGTTTAGGTCTGTTTGGGTATTTATGCAAATTAGCACATATGTAATTAGATTATGTGTATGTTAACAAACAATTTAAAAAAAACTTGTAATACATTTTTTGTTTGTCTTGATGTAAGTAATTAACTCAGTAATTTTCATGGTGCTATCTAAAGGTTAAAAATTGTACCCTATTCACGTGAGAAAAATAATGAATATGCGTATTAGGCCAATGAATAGGCTATATGTGGGTCTTTTTCAAAACTTTCCCCTAATGGGATTCTTCGGGGCTTTTTTTCCCCTTACTCAGGACATATTGAGGAAACAAAATCAGTTGAGTTTGCTTCTGTTGCAATTTGTTCAAGGTTGACCCCCATTTTGGCTTAAAATGACTGGACTATACATACTAAGTCATTCTTATGACATACTAAGTCATATGAGATTAAAAAGTAGAAATGTCAAAGGCCTATAATTTCTACAATTACATCATTATGTTATTACATCAATATATAATATTTGTGACTTTTTAGCCATAATCTTGATTTTTTTAAGTCCTTAATCAAGACTTTTAAGTCATAATTTCGGTTTAGTATGTCATAATTTCGAGTTTTATATCACAATTATGATTTTTTTTATGAAGTGGAAATGGGCTTCCATAATATGGCGCAAGATATAAATCATTTAATAGCATGAGTTTACAGTTTTAAGTAATTTATATTAATAGTCCTTCCTAAACTACTAGCAAATATAATCAAACGTTTCAATCACCTTCACAAACTTCAGAAGAGAGCTACAAAAATCCCGCCTACCTCAAACGCGCCCAACGCGAGCACGACTTCAACGCCCCAAAGTTCAAGTTCCAACATCCAATCACGCCACGGTTTAATTTTATGTGAATGAAACTGACGCGTTTGCCAGCCAATGAGCGCGCTTGTTCTTCAGGAGGCTGGACTTCCGGGCGGTAGTATAAACTGCGGCCTGTCGTCGCGTGTGGTTTGAGACAGCAGTGCTTCTTCATACGTATTCCTCACGCACCGTCACCTACAGGTAATGTAAGATTATTTTTCAATTAAACATATCACGTTTTCCCTCATAGCTTTATTTAGTGTACATATACCTCTGTGTGTTGTATTTAATAGGGAAGTTTATCATGAGATCGAAGCGTTATGTCATTAGCAATTTAGCTGCGCGTGCTAACAACAGCGCACGATAGGGAGAGAGCGCGCGCGAGAGCTCATTTTCTGTTATTATAGTCTATTTCAGTGTTTCGCGGATTCGGTGCTGGTAAGACGCATTAAACATTAGCCCGTGTGTGAGTTTTTGTTCATTTTTAAGCGTCTCCGTCATTAATGTATGCTAGTAAACGCGCTCTATTGTCCGCCGCGCGTTCGCGACGAAACGTTCGTCACAGGAGTTATCTAGACTGATTTGAATTTCTCTGTTGCTCAGCAACACAATAGCCAGAACCGTGATTCTTTTGAATATCAACATATAATTTCATATCAAACCATCATAACATCGATGTGTATGGCCGTATGGTTCGTAATCGGGGCCCGGTCCAGATTCACTGAACTCGCTGCGTAGTAACAATAGGTACCGCCATATTACGATGTTTGTTTTGCTCTGCTTTGGCTTTTTGTATTTGTCAGTGAACCATGTAACTTACTCTAACAAAAATATGGCTTATAATCAATTTTAATGTGACGTAGTTACATTTTACTTGCTCAAATAAGTACTGTGTAATATTAATGAAATATTTGTACTTGCTAAAGAGTTTCGGTTTAGCGTCCTTACATTTTAATTATGCTTAAATTACTGTTATTACTATTGTAGTTACACGTAATTACTAACTGTGTACTTATTAAGAGTTACAATTTAAGGGTTTGTTACATTTAATTATGCATAAACAACTGTTATTACTATAGTACTTACACGTTATTACAATAGTAATTACATATAGTAACGTGTAACTACGTCACCTCAATTTATTGCAAAATTTAAACAAATTTATTTTTATTTTTTTTACATGTCCTGCTGCTTTATAATCAGTCTTCTCACTACTTTTGTCTCCAGAATGGCTGAGAATGATGTTGAAAACGAGCTGCTGGATTATGAAGAGGACGAGGAGCCTCAAGGAGCCCCGGAGAGCGTCGCTCCGGTGGGCAAGAAGGAGGTGAAGGGCTCGTACGTCTCCATCCACAGCTCGGGCTTCAGGGACTTTCTGCTCAAGCCGGAGCTGCTGAGGGCCATTGTGGACTGCGGGTTCGAGCATCCGTCTGAAGGTCAGACACGCTTGCTTCTTAGGGCTGGCTATGGATTCAGATCTTCTGATTCGCAAGCTCTTAATTCGATTCCTGATTCGACTCAATGAATATAGATTTTATATAAATCCTATATTTATAAAAAATAACAGTGAACATAAGTTTACGAACATTAGAAAATTGAGAGCCACAAACCTAAACTCCTTTTATTTTAGGAACACTTGGGTACATTGAACCCAACTTTATATCTGTCAATGAATAGACAGGATTTTGATGCTGAAAATCGCATGCCTTGATCAAACAGGATCCGGTTATTTTATGTTTAAGATAAAACAAACACAAAATCTCACAGCATTAGCTGTAACATGGATCCTGCAAGCCTATGAACAGTGGAGGAAAACTAATACTGGCTTTTGGGTGATGGATAAATAAATATGGAAGAAAATTGATTTTGAATTGACAATTAAAAAAAAAAAAACATTAATCGAAAATCGATTTTTTTATTATTTTTTTTTCCCAGCCCCACTGCTTCTGTTAGCATGGCTGTGTATGTTGATTATTCCAGAGAGTAAACATGGTGTTTGTGTTTTTAGTGCAGCACGAGTGCATCCCGCAGGCCATCCTCGGCATGGATATCTTGTGTCAGGCCAAGTCCGGTATGGGGAAGACGGCTGTGTTTGTGCTCGCTACCCTACAGCAGATCGAGCCCGTGGAAGGACAGGTGAGAGTGTGGCGCTTCTGTTTACGGATGAAACATTAGGACTCCGAGGTGTGAGTTTGAGATCACTAACGCAGGGTCTCAAAGACTGGTGTTTGTGAGCTGATTAATTAAATCACATACACTTTTTTTTTTTTTTTTTACATTTAAAGACTCGCTAAAAGATTTTTTTTCTGCATAACATTAACTTTGACGTAATATAGTTGTGAACGTGACTGATGTTGTATTATTAAAAAATGAAAGCAAATTTAATCTAGGGATGCTCCGATTGATCGGACGCCGATCAATCGGACGATATTGGCTAAAAATAGATTGATCGGTGAACCCCAAAAGCGCCGATCAAAAAAGCCGATCACGTGACGTAAATTACTCGCGCGACTTTTTCCCACCTGCATGCGTGGCGCACGGGCACACAACAGCCGAGTGGAGCTTGGCAGTGGCAACATGAGTTCTCCTTCACCGGAACGAATAGGGAGTCTCCCAACGGATTGAAGCGCGCGTCCGAGTGAAGACCGTGCACCGCGCGAGCCACAACAGAACGCGGTATCTGCGCCACTGATCGCTGCGGCAACGAGCACTTTGATCACTTGATAAAAAAACAACCATTTCAGCGCTAGATCGCCTCTTATTTAACAAATGAACAAAATGAATGCTCTGAGTTAACTGGAGATGTTTTTATTTATTTATATTGGTACATTCGTGCCGCGAGATGTTTCAAAAGTGGTGGTGGTATTTTATTTTTTTTGATCTGACGTAGTTGGTTCCTCAACTACATCAGATTCAGATTCAGATGATTTTATTTAATGCCATGTCAGCATTCAAAGCTTTTTTCATGGCAAAAATTCAATTATAAAAATACAAATATCATATAAATAGGCCTACAATAAAACAAAACAAATATAAACAAGAAGTCATTTTATACAATATATATTTTAAAATGAACATATGATAGAAAATCCAAAACCTTTTCAGGCATAATCTCATTAAATATGTCCTTTAATGAAGTAACTTCATAAAAGAGCATTCTGCTCAACTACATCAGACGTTCATAATAATAACAGAAAAAAACTTGCCATAGTTTTGTCCTTTTATCAGTAGCCAGTTTTGGTGTAACAAGTTGTACATTTTGTTGCCAATTAGTAAATGTAGTGGGTGTATTAAGAGGCTACAATTTCCAAATATGCCTAAGTGTAACTTGATCCCCTCCCATTAGGCTGATCTGATGTGTGTTGGTCTGCCTGACCCCTCTTTGTTTGGAATAATTTAATGTTACTCTGCCTTATTTGGGAAAGCTGGCCTACAGTAGCCTCAAGACATCTCATTTTCTAAATACAATTAAGTAAACACATTTCTACAAATGGTGCAAACTCTGCTAGATTATAGATAAAAGATTCCCATTCCCCTGCCATTCTGTGATCGGCAGTGATCGGCAATCGGCAGATCATGATTTTGATGATCGGTGATCGGCCCCAAAAATGCTGATCGGAGCATCTCTAATTTAATCGTTTTAAAATGAAACTTGGTGCATGTGTAAATGCTGAATTGAAATGAAAATGTTTTTTTATTAGATATGAAATATTTGTCTGCCTGCAACTTGTCAATTAAATAAAATTTTATAAAAATGTATTCATTGTAATTTTCTTAACTAAAAAGATAACTGTGAACATGTTTAGTGTGCGACTTCTGTTTGTTTAGGGATGAAACCATTAGGACTGAAATGTGTGTTTGAAATCACTAAGTCAGGGAGCTGATTAATAATTAAGTCGTATAAAATATTTGTTTTTTAATAGGGCTGGGCAAGTTAACGCGTTATCGCGTTTGGTAAACCCTTTGGTTGCCCTAGGCGAGATTGATTTTTGCGCCCCCCCCCCCCCCCCCTTAAAGATAATGAGTTTTTTTTAACTGGACAAAAATGCTCTTATAGTCACTCCAAAACTTCAACAAGCAAATTATGACTTGAACTAATAAATTGTTTATACAAATGCTACAAAGAACGTTCAAGGATATTTCAATCATCCTACATAGTTGCATTGTACAAATACATTTTATCTGACCATGTATCTTGTAGTAGATAAAAATTGTGCATTTTAATGTTAAATTCATCAATCTGGTGCACTTTGAGAGTTAAAAATTAAAACCTCCAACCCATATTCAGTGTTCAAATTAAACAAAGAAAAATTCAAACCTCTTTTAGTTAGTGTCTGTCTACATTATATAATAATAGTTATAATATTAATCCCATGATAATACTCATGAAAGTTTCCTTTATTTTTCAGTGCACTGTTTTACAATATATAAGTTTTGTACTAATTTCTATACTAATAGAAAGAGTATTTTTCTATACTTCACATTAAAGGTGTGATTTGGCCAGCCCAGTGTCAATCAAGAAAACAACCAATGGGCCGCTGATCTACGCGTTTCATGCGGTGTCAGAAAAAAAGCTAACACTGACTTTTTTTTGACCAATGCATTACACCAGCACTAACCCAGCGCCGCCGATTAAGCTAAACAAAATGAATGGGCTATTTCTTTTTTAGCCCCCGGACGCTTTTTTGCTTTATCCATCTTTTTCGACGACAACTCACTACTAGTGCCTGTTCGCTCAGCGTTCACGGTACCCGCGCCTGCTTGCGATATTATTGGAGGGGGTCCCCTGTCAAAATTCTATGATGAAATCTTATGAGGGCGCCTACTCCGCTACACATACCGGTATACCCACCTTTTGCGCCACTGGCAGGCTTATGTAATTGCTCCACTCGTTGCAGTGACACTGTTAATGAAGTACAATAAAAGCAGAAAGTTCCTTACGCGGCTCTGGCGCCCCCCCTAGGGTATAAGGCACTGGCGCCCTTAGCATTTGCCTATACTGCCTATGCCACGGGCCGGCCCTGGGTGTGCGATAAGCTCTAGTTCTTGACGCGGCGCTTCTCGTCCGGTGTGCGACCCCCTTAACTGTATGGTTGCGCCATATCGTTGTCTCGTGTTGGATTCTTCAGTAACACAGCCAGCGTGGAGTGATAAGTGGAAAATGAGTGCCGCAGCGATTGTTGATAAAACAGGAAAAGTCTGCTCGTCAGTATGGCAGTTTTTTGGATTTTATAAATCTGACCGTAGTCAGACCAATGTCGTCTGCAAATAATGCAAGACCGTCGTCGGTTTCTCTGTTTATCACTTTGCACTATTTTATTACTTTTTTTTTAAGCATTTCTTATGTATTCTTTAATTTTGCACCTTAATTTTAAGAGATAATTGTTTATTGTGATTTTAGACTTATGTTTACAACTTAATTAATTGATGTTTTCCATGGTTGTTGACATTTTTGCTAATATATTATAATCAGAAGAAGGTTAAGTTTAAAATAAATAAAAAAAAGTTTAAATGTAGTCTAATATATTTGTCTCCTGGTCCTTTAAATAGGTCATAAAAAATATCAATAATTATCGATATCGACCGATATGAAACACTTATATTGTGATGCAGTTTTCAGCCATATCGCCCAGCCCTAAAGAATGTTTAACCAAACCCTTTTTGACCACCATTAACGTCCATAATATTATTTTTTTCCTATGGAAGTCCATGGTGAGCAAAAAGTGTTTGGTGTATAAGTTTGTTAACATTTCACAACTGTTCAGCAGTTGTTAATGCTGGTGTTAGTGGCCCTAATTACTGTTTTACAGGTGTGTAACATGCACAACTCGGGACAGTCGTGGGTTAATTAAACTGAGCTGATTGTGTTTCCTGTGCAGGTGTCGGTGCTGGTCATGTGTCACACGCGTGAGCTGGCCTTTCAGATCAGCAAGGAGTACGAGCGCTTCTCCAAGTACATGCCCACGGTCAAGGTGGCCGTGTTCTTCGGCGGCATGTCCATCAAGAAGGACGAGGATGTCCTGAAGAAGAGCTGCCCTCACATCGTGGTTGGGACGCCGGGCCGAATCCTCGCGCTGGTGCGCAACAAAACCCTCAACCTGAAGAACGTCAAGCACTTCGTCCTGGACGAGTGTGACAAGATGCTGGAGCAGCTCGGTGAGCGTCTGCAGGAAGTGCGCTTGTGTCGGACCGAGCCTGTGACGATTCTAATGCGTGTGTTTCTGTGTCAGATATGAGGCGTGACGTTCAGGACATCTTCAGACTGACGCCTCATGAGAAGCAGTGCATGATGTTCAGCGCCACCCTCAGCAAAGAGATCCGCCCCGTCTGCCGCAAGTTCATGCAGGACGTGAGTGACGTCTGTTCGTTGTAGTGAGATTACGTTGTTTTGGTGATCTCTTCTGTTCACATGGTGAACGTGTCCACCATTTTCTTCCTTGAAATGGTTCAGATGTTGTTTTTTTTTGTCCATGTAGTTTTAAGCATGTTATATTAGTACTCATTTCAGCCAATTTCCAAAGCAACATTTCTTACATTAAGTACTAGTACAACAAACTTAAAACTATGGACAACACTTTAACCAATTCAAGTTTATTATAGTAGTACTTAAACGGATATAAGAAATGTTGCCTTGGAAAGTGGCTGAAATAAGTACTAAAATAAACTCAAAATGGTTCAGTTGTTTTGTGTCCATAGTTTTAAGTTTGTTATTTTAGTACTTTTCAGCCAATTTCCAAGGCAACATTTCTTATATTCGTTTTAGTACTAACAAACTTAAAATCAAACCCTGTGAAGCCGTGGCTTTATTAAAGTGTCTATAGTTTATTAAATGATTAGTCCATAAAAATACTAATTTTAATATTTGATGTAACGAGGTCACCATTGTATGTTTGTAAAGTAATTTACAATGGCTTTGAATGCGGCTCAACCAATCAGAATCGAGGACCGGAACTATCCTTTTTATGATAAAATAAAATCATTTTAACTGAATCAAGAAAGCAAATTGTACATTCACCATGTGAGAAGAGAAGCTCACAAATATAAAATGGTTCCATTACGCCGGTTCACACTGCACGTGTTAGCAGAGCGTAAGCAGCGCGTATTTTTTTCGGCGCCCATGTTAACAGATTAGAGCATTCACACCGCACGCAGAAGCGACGCGTTAGCGCATAGCAGGAGCAGAGCAGGAGCAGCGCCGCGATAGTTTCAGCGCCCAGGCTATTTTTGCCGCGCCGCTTACGCTGAATTAAAGTGACAATGCATTCATCATGGCCAAAATACACAGCAGTTTTACCCAAACATCGCATTGATGATATCTATTTTGTTTTAAACAGTCAATCAAATGACCTTCATCAATTTAAAAAGAAAACAAATGTCCAAAAACAAACTTGTTGCCCAAACTACAAAAACAAAGATTAACCAAACGTTATATAATATATTAATGAATAAAACTAGCTTCTTAACAAGTCTTTTCCCTTAAATGTATTTGAAAACGAAATAAAGCAATGCTAACTTACTCATTATAAAGTACTGTCTATACACACGCCGCGGTTCAGCCGCGCGCGTCAAACGCTGCCAGTGTGAAAGCAAAACGCGCGTGTCCTGCTTCGCTCACCGTATGCACTGCTCTTGCGCTGCTTACGCTCTGCTGACGCGTGCAGTGTGAAACCGGCCTTAGTCAATGTTAATAGGGCTGGGGCGGTTGTCGCGGGACTGAGCTCGTCACTGTCATCACCACAAAAAAAACATTGGCCTGCACATGTGTGCAAGTTGTCTAATGACATGGATTCATGGTTCTCATGACATTGTCTAATGATATTGTGTCTTACATGGATTCAAGGTTTACATGGAAACAAAACTTAACATCGAAAGATGGAGCAAATACGATCTTTTGTGAGTTGGGGAGCGCAATGTTCCATGACGCATAATAACGTTCCATTTGTATTAGAGATGCCGGGATGGGCTATTATTATTTCGTCCGCAACCGCATCACAAAACTCATCTGTCCGCACCAACGTATTTTGATAAATTTTCGAAACTGCATCCACGGCGCTGACTGTTTTAAGGTCTGAGCAATGCAAGGCGCTGCTGCCGTGAGGCTAGAAAGCTCGTGGCTGTTCTAGAAAGGAGACTGATCCAATGCAGCAAAGATATTTAAAGGCTAAAGTCCCTAGTTTCGCCTATTGGCTATGTTGTATCCCCAGCATATCAGCAGTGAACTCCGTCTCCGATCGGCGCACGGGGATAAAAATAAATAAATAAATAGTCTATAAAGCACATCGGCAAACCTGACCTTACCTGACTAGGCTACTGTAGCCTAAAATTTTATCATTTCGTTTTGAAATTTATTTTAAGCTTTCTATTTATTTCTCATGTCTGTGAGGCAAGGCCTAGCCTATACGCCGAGTTTTGGTTCATTTATGAGACGAGCTCCAGTTCACGTGCAAGAGAGCGCACCCGCGCTTCCACGTCCTCCTGATTATACGTCTGCTATATTTGCTTATTTATTAATTCCAGGCAAAGAGTTAATGAAACGGTGATTAAAATTAAGACACAATTTATACAAAACAAAATTTAATTTAAAGAAAGGCTTTCTACAAAGCAACTTAAACTGGTCAAAATCATGTCTGACCCATCTTATGATCCTATCTTACTCATGCTGTTCACTTTTCATATAATCGACTAAATAAAAAATAACATTATGTAAACATAAATATGGAATATAATTTTTGTAATTAAGACATGTTGGAAAAGGTGTTCCTCTTTCATTTCCAATGTGAACATCATGTATTCTCCTAAAAATGATTAATTCAATGCGAATGTATCTGAGAATATTCTTAAATAAGGAAATCTATTCAGTGATTGGTTCATGCCAGATTACTGCTTGATGAAAATTTGACTATTTCAAATTGTGCTCGTTTTTTTCGGATGTAGGTGACAATATTAACAAAGTCTGTCTAGCAAAAACGACTTCTAGTGTGTGCGCAAAACTGTCAGGTGGGGGGGGGGGGGATTGTGTGTATTTAAAGCGGTTTACCGCTATACCGCGGGAATATCTTGCTTTTCAACCGCGGTTAGAAAAAATTCATACCGCCCCAGCCCTAAATGTTAATGTCTTAACTAAATGCATACGTTGCCGTATTTAAATTAAATTCAAAATATTAAACTAGTATTACTGATGCTAAAATAAAACTAGTTAAAATGCCACTAACTTCTGTTTGGTTTCTTGTATTTTGAGAATTGAGTCTTTTTGGGTGCAGTGGCAATTTGATTAAAAAGTTAGTGTTTAATTTGTCCGACTCTATTTGTCGCTACATTAGCCCTTATGATGATTATTGCTTGAGACTGCATTATAGTGTGAAGTGTTGTGGTGTGTGTGTGTTCAGCCGATGGAGGTGTTTGTGGACGACGAGACGAAACTGACCCTTCACGGTCTGCAGCAGTACTACTGCAAACTGAAGGACAGCGAGAAGAACCGCAAACTCTTCGACCTGCTCGACGTGCTGGAGTTCAACCAGGTGAGCGCTTGGGTTGATGCTCACTCCAGTCTTCACATTTATTCATTTAGCAGACGCTTCTGGTCAAACTCCACCCCGTTTACTCCAGTCTTGTTCTGATTCTTCAAAGGAAGTTTTGGGGTTTTATGATGTCCATCCTTCCCTCTGCTTTGTTCCTGTAGTGTAGATTGGTTTGTCAGAACTGCTTGATTGTGTTGTTGAGGGTGATTCTGTGTCTGTCCTGCAGGTGGTGATCTTCGTGAAGTCTGTTCAGCGCTGTGTGGCTCTTTCACAGTTACTGGTGGAGCAGAACTTCCCCGCCATCGCCATCCACAGAGGAATGGCTCAGGAAGAGAGGTGTGTGTGTGCTGATTCACTGTGGTTATTGATGCATGAAACCAGACATTCACAAGCCCAAACATCTTTAAAAGTTGATATTTCAATTTAACAATGAACATATAAATGACTTATTTTTAATTTTAAAATGTCATGTAATACATAAACAAATGAAAACAAATACAATTAAGAAATGCATTTAATTTTAGCTTGTGGGTTATAATATCATTGCAAAACACCTTTTTTTTTTTTTGTTTAAGGCGAGACACTACAGGTGAATAGGGTAATTTTTTTAACTATCAGATATCACCATGAAACTTTGCCAGTTGATTACCTACATTAAGATGAGGAAAAAAATGTATTACAAGTTTTCTGTAATTTAATGTTTAAATATGCAAAAGAGGCATTGTCTAATTAAATATGCGCTATTTTGCATATATTTTAAAAAACGAAATCTGAGTATTGGACAAAGCCAGGTTCAAAATTATTTTTTCATTGTGTTCACATATTAGATGGGGAAAAAATTACAGAGGGATTTATGGATATCTACTTTTGTTATCCTGTAAATCAGAATATACTGCCAATAGCCTTAAAAAAATGATTTTCGCCATGTTTTTGGGAATAAAATGTTATATAAATCAGGCTAGGAATAATATATTTACAAATCCCTCTGTAAATGTCTTCATAATATAACTAGGTACAAGACTGGAAAGTTTGGAGTATATAGGTGCTACTGAAGTGGAGATTTCGGACTTGGAGTATGACAGAAAAGTCATTTTGAGAAAACGGGCTTTAAAGATTTAGCATCAGCCAATGAGATTGCGCATTTAGAGTAAAATCCCCCCTTTTACTTTCGCGATTGGTTGCTGATGAAAAGGAAATGACCATATTTGGATCCGGCAGTCTTGTTCAGGAGAGAGAGAGCTTTCTAACGGTGTGTGTGATGACAGGGTGCAGATCGCGATCGCGGTGCAGAGGGATGATTTATAACGACAAGTTTTGATGAATTTATGAGAAATCTACAGACGCAAACAGACAAAGTGTAGTAAAATAAAGACCTAAATGTGTATTTCGGACTTTTTTTCACCACAAGTCTGAAAGAAGACATGTTATTGAAGACAAATATCCCAAAATCTCAAAATTGAACAGTGAAAAAAAAACGATGTTTTTGCCTGCCGTGTCTCGCCTTAAGTTGAATTAACTTTTTTAATGTTTTTTTGGTGTATAGTATAATTTAAAAACTTGCATTTAGATTTTTGTGGGTTTACAATATACTGTATTCAATTAATCTTATGTTGACAAATTACATTTACATTGTATATAAATAACTTATTAAATTTTAAACTTGACACAGTTAAGTGACATTTGTAGAATATTTACAGTAACATTTATATAATCTATATAAATTTTAACGCCAAATTATCAAATGTCCATGGTTCGAGTCCACAGATCCTCATTGTTAGTCTCTTTTCCTTCATGGCAAACGGTTTAAGAACCATAAATTATGTTTTATGTATTGTTTTTATTTTGTCTTTTAATTTGGCTTTATGAACTCACGAACCCTGGTTTTATGAAACCCTTGTTTTAAAGTCAGTCCTGAAAGACACAGGCATTAATTACATGTTTATTTGCTTGCTACATCTCTTTATATAATTATAGCATACTTGTATAAATACAGATTTCTGTAATAGCAAGCTTATTTCAGCAACAATTACTGTACTAATTCCTCATACACTTGTGATTGACCCTTCAGTGAGGTTAATAAGAGTGTTGCAATGACATCTGTCTCCTTAAATGTTCAGTAAGAGCTCTGAAAATGAGATGAACCACTTTGTTTAGAGCTTGTAAACGCAAGGGTCTGCTGGGACTCTTTAAGGACTGGATGTTTTAATGCTTCTGTTTGAATCTCTGCCCGCAGGTTGTCTCGGTATCAGCAGTTCAAAGACTTCCAGCGGAGGATCCTAGTGGCCACGAATCTGTTCGGTCGAGGAATGGATATCGAGAGGGTCAACATCGTCTTCAACTACGACATGCCAGAGGACTCAGACACGTACCTCCACAGGGTACGAGTGAAACTGCGGGCATGAATGTTTCAGATCTCTGAAGGGCCGAGTCTCACACACTCTCGTCTCGTTCTCAGGTGGCTCGTGCCGGTCGCTTTGGCACCAAGGGTTTGGCCGTCACATTTGTGTCAGATGAAACCGATGCCAAAATCCTGAACGACGTGCAGGACCGATTTGAGGTCAACGTGGCTGAGTTACCCGAGGAGATCGACATTTCCACTTACAGTGAGTCTTCGGTCTTGTGTGTTTTGAGCTTGAAGGAATGAACACTGATAATATCTGCTTCCAAATTGAATGCAACCTGAGCGGTGTGATGAATTGATAACCGTAGTGTTGGCGGACGCTGATGTGGTCGCTAAAGCGAGGCTGGTTTATTGGATATTTTGAGGTTATTGGTATTGTTGGTTTCCCAGAATATAATGATTTTCTTTAGTGGATCGGTCAAATTTAAGTGTTAAACTAGACCAAAAACCAAACCGTTGTCTCAGATATTGCTGTCACTGGTTTATCTTTCCCAGTTTGATGCGTCCCATCGTTGCCAAATGCTTTTGGATTTTTTTTTTTTCAAACCCGCATAAATGCAGTGACTGGTTGAAAGAATGTGGTGTTTTGCAGTATATTGCATTTGAATTGACATTTATCTCTTTCTCTGTGCAGTTGAACAGTCCAGATGAAGGTCTTGGCGCTTCCAGAACCGCAGCTGTTGGATTGCGGCAGGACGACAAGCCTGTTTTTAAAGCCGCCTTTTTACCTCAAACCCTCAGTTGTTTTTACCGCTTCCCATCGGAGGATCGGGCGAGATGTCTGTTTTGATTGTCAAAATCATGATTTTTGTTTTGGGTTTTAATGAAATTAAAACTTTTTATATACCACACCTTGGCTGGCTGGGTTTGTCTTCTGGAGTGTCATTTTTGAAAGTGGTTTTTATTGGGTTTCCCAAATTTCTTTAGTACATGTTTCTAGTAATGCCTTGCTTTAAAATATTTCATCTGGATGTTGTGAAACTTGCAGGCCAGTGTCATAACCTCCATTTATTTGAGGTTAAGTGATTGTTTTACTCCTGTTAATTGTATCTGGGTCATGTCAACCCAAAATAAAACAACGTTTTTGCAAAGAAAATTAACCTTTCTTATTTCCAAACAGTCATCTTTGTAAAGTGTCCTAACGGGATGATTTCAATGTCCATCCAATTAGTTGACTGGACTACTCTTAAAATTCTTGTTTAAACTGAAGAATCCTTGTATTTTCTATATATTTATTCACCATATTTATTATGGTGACCAAGATGCAACTTTATTTTTTCATGTTAAATAGTTTTATTTAATGTCTTGTTCATTTAGAAACTGCATAATAGCCTGATTTTACGTTTTTAAATTAAAAAGGGCAATCTAATAAGCTATACTATAATTATACTATACTGTCTGCAATAACAAATTAGAACAAATAATCACATTCCTGCAGTGAATTTTTACAAGCCAGTTTATTTGATACAGGGTGAGTGGTTGTCCTCTGTCTTCAGGGGTAAAACACAAACGAGGAACTTTCTAGAGCAAAACTAAGACCAGAACCAAACCTTGGCAAGTCTTGTTTTCAATAGTATCAAAGAGTGTAGCATGACGGATGTGGTATTTATGAAGCATTTAATCACATTGATTTATACAATCATCAAATGTTACTAAGAGTAGCCAAAGACTTTTGTGTTGTACAAAAATACGTCTTAATAAAAGCGTACAAACATCAGCTAAAATTAAATCAGATCGATTGCAATGATGCTTGGTTTGTAATCGTCTTACAACTTTATCCTGCTAGATTTATCATTTTAAAAAAACTCGTTGCTTAACCATACGATGCATTGCAGAAATTAACTACGATAGTTGCATCTCCGTCATTTGAACCATGTTCAACAATATTTCTGTGGGTTAACCATTGACTGTATAAAATAAGGGGTTAACACGTGATTAACTTTACCTTATGCAAAATCTGCGAGGAAATATTTTGCCCTCGAATACGTAATTTCCTGACTGGATTTTGCCCGCGAAAATTCGCTGGACGGTAAATGTTACGCACCTTAATAACTTGTGCAAATTAATTGATTCGAAGAGGAAATTCATATAGTTCTTTTACACGAAACAACAGAAAGCCGTTCAATTTCATCACTTTACATGTGGTATATTGTTGTACTCCAATTTTATGCAGTTCATTCAGTCAGCAGCTTTCTCCACAACGTCATTCTCAGAAACGTTGCTGAAACGAACATATAACATGTAAATTATTATTATTATTATTTTTTTTTTTTACTTAATTGAGGTACATGTTTATGATTGGGAAACATATCTTAGCAAAAAAGATCACAATCATTCTATGACAACATGGCTTCTCTTTTCCTCAGAAGTTTGGTTATTTGTGTCTCAAAGCCTGTTCAAACCCTTGTTCTTCAGGGCAGATGGCACGACGTCACCTCCGTCAGTCCATGCACCAATGCCATGCAAAAATAGAGACCGCTGCATCATAAAACACACCGACAGCAGTGCTGTTTGCACGAGGCTCTGCCATCACGTGGTAGATTAAAGACCAGACTAGAGCAGCGTTTGAGAGAACCGTCCCACCCATTACTTTCAAATTACATGTTTACATCAGATGCTGGTGTTTTAAACATATTTTTATTGCAAACCAGAGGGTTACTGGGTTTCTTTCTGCCCCAATAGAAGAGGATTGTAATTAGCTGGGAGCAGAGGAGCCGACGTTTTGACGCCAGGGAGCTGCGGCGCTTGGCAGATATCCCTCTCAGTGTCGAGTCCAAAAGCAGCCGAGTCAAAGCTTAAAACGACTTCCCATTGAGTTTTCCTTGTATTTGCCGGCAGTTCTTTGAACATCAAGGCAAAGCAATCACTACGAAAGAAGTAAAGACCAGCCCATGTGAAGCTGAGAGTCCGTCCCACCATGTTTAAGTGTCTAAGCAGGTTTGGAGAAAAAACAAATCATGATCAAAGTCTCATTTAGATTGTGCAGGTGCTCCATAATGCATCACTGTTCATGGTGAGAAAATCCATTTGTATTTGTATATATTCACGACAAGGGACACGTCCCGTCCAGAATCCTCAGGGAAAGCGCATCTACTCTAAGGCTCTTGGTACAAGGGATCGGAAGCCAAAACAGCCCTTTTTTTTCCACGTGGATTTGCGTTATAATGAGGCCTCGGCCTGGCGTCTACACTTCGAAACGCTACTCTATTGGACGGGGAAGGACAAAGGGGCAGGTCTTCAGAGGAACGAGCCGTTAATCGACGAACTTGTGCATGTCCCCGTAGAGCCAGCGCTGGGGCGGGAGTGCAGCGTCGTTCAGGTGCCCGCATTCGTCATTGCACTTGCAGGACTGCACGAACATGACGGCCCTCTCGAAGCGCTCGCCGTCGGGACAGGCGAAGAGCACGGGGGCCGTTCGGGTGCGGCGGGGGGAGCAGCATCGGCCGTCCAGACACATCCCGCAGTAGTTGGGCCGATAGAGGCGCGTGCTGCGACAGCCGGCGTAGCGTAGACGCAGAGGCTCGGGAGACTTCTGGGTACGGGAACACTTCCTCCCCTTCTGTTGGACAAACACAAGGCAAGTTACACTCACATCTGCACTGGAAAGCAAGTGTGCAGTGATGACTTCAATGGGTTTCATGAGGAAACATCAGTTTAGCAGCGTGCACCATGTTTTTTAAACACTATTAAGGGCCTGTCCCAGAACCCAAACTTGTGGTCTTTGGCTCTTTGCACTTGACCACTTCTCTACTTGCATGACGTGTTTGCAGAGTTTGGCCAATGTGGCCGTGAAGATTGCAAGTGTTTTAAGACTCAATGGGACACACTTAAGCGCCTCAGTTCAGTGTGTGATTGTGGTGCTTCATTTGCAAACATTTTACAAAATACATATAATCTCTATAGAAGCTTGTTTCAACCACAGAATAAAAAATAAAAAAGGTAATTGCGACTTTTTATCTCACAATTCTGACTTTTTAACTCACAATTGTGAAATAAAAAGTCGCAATTATCTTTTAAAATGTTGCGGAAACAAGCTTCCATAAATCTCTACAGTCTCTGCGCCAATAAAAAGTGAAACACTGAGTTTCACAACCAAATAATATTTAACATCCAATTAATTTAACTTACACTGGAAAGTTTTCCTAGACATGACGCAAAATTAGTGTACGCAAGTTCCTGAACAAACGAATGACCTAGACAGCAACATAGTGTCGGCCCAGATTCGGTCCACATCTGGTACGTGTGGAATCCACGTGAACCAGATTTGGGCCAGATCTGGGCCGACTCTATATTGCTGTCTGGGGAATGACAGGATACACTTAGGCCCTGTTTACACTAGTGCCTTCACGTTTTAAAACACATAATTTTTGCAAGTTACTCCTGGCGTCAACACACTACTCCGCAGCATTCGACCCACGAAAACTGAGACTTTTGGAAACGCTGCAGACTCAAACGGACCAAAACGGATACTTTTGAAAACTAAGGTGCGGCTGCCCACATTACGCTACTGGAACACAACAATAACACCACGACGGCCGTGTAAACAATAACATGGACACAGAACTGCAAGCTTTGCTGAGAAAAATGCACTAGTGTTAACAGGACCTTAGCCTCAAATAGTGCTCTGAAGCGCTAATAGAGATAGCGTGGATTTATTGTGAGTTAAGTGTACTGCGCTTTGGCATTTTTCAGACCTAGGACAGCCTTGCGCACGTGAAAAAGCAGTGAAAAGACAAAATACACTTTCGTAGATTAAAACAAGTCCTAATTTCTTATGCAGTGTTGCTTCTCTAGTCAGTTTATTTACTTTAGGGCTAAAGTACTGCTAATGTGACTATTGTTGTATTTTGCTTCCTTCTAATACCGGATTCCTAATCATTTTCAAAGACAAGTAAGGCTTTTAAAAATCCTGCAAAATAATCGAGGAGAAGTATTTTGCTTACACAATGGGAAACGTTGCAAGAGCAACATTTTTCATTGTGAGACTGTGCTAGTCACGAATATAACAACTAAACAGAAGTACTGCAGGGGCAACTAGAATCAAGACAGTAAACAACTATTGGGCTTCCTTTTCTACTTTAAGCTGATGTTTATGATTTTGGTTTTGGTCTTCTCCCACAAGAAAGAGCCAAAGGCCAAATAATGATTGCATGGTTTAGATTTATGGATTTAATTTAATTAATGTTTTTAGTTGGTTGGTACAAGTTTTGTGTTGCTGTAGGTGGTGGACCAAGATACACTGAAAAAAAATAATTTCTTTCTCAGTATTTTTCTCTTGGGTTCCACTTTTGTTCTGACCAACTAAGGGGAAAAAAGCATTGCAGTAAATTGCGCTAATTAAATCTAACGATCGCTTATCATACCACCTCAAACCGTGCAAATTATACTTTGTTCTCAAATTGTTAACAACATTGTGTGACTACATATAATGCCCTTCAGATATTTATCCTTGTTTTCGTATGGGCCGGTTGCAGTCTCTTTTTTCCTGTAGCCGATCCGAAGTCCGAAGTCTTTTGCATTTTACAACTGGTGAATCTCCTTTCTGAATCTCCTTTCTGAATCAACCTTTCTGGATCCGCCATCAAATTGCTAAGTTTAATTATATCAAGTGCTGTGAGAAAAGGCTATAAATCTCCACCTCCAACATCCCCACACGCAATATAGCCTACTAGCCGAGACTCCTTTTTTATGTGTACAGATGTGACGTAATGACATGCTCGAATTTCCCGTGGAAATCCACCAGTACCACTGGAATTAAAAACATTATTACAAGCTTACCGTTTTGAATCGAGCTAAGGCAAGCAGAGTTTTGAACACTGGCTGGTTATGTACTTGCTCAATTTTATTTTGGATAATTTTTAACCACAAAAAAGTTACGACTGCAGCATTAAGATGTTATGTCTTGTTTTCTAAAAAAATTATAAAATATTAAGTGAGTTCATGCTTAAAACTAGAAAATAAAAATGTGCCTATAGGGTCAAAAAAAAAGTCTTAAGTGTGAAGTCACCTTTTTTTTCTTTCTTTTTTTTTTTGAAAATGACGTAATTTTGCTTCTCATTTAATTGTATCTTAATTTAAGAATTTTGAGATATTTGTACTGAAAAACAAGACAACATACTTTTTTTGCAGTGTAAATGTTGTTCAGAAGTGCTTTGTGCTTTGTGAAGCAATGAAAATTGCTTTATGCAGAGATATATTGGTCTGTTTAGCGGGATCGTGTGGTAAATGTGCAGATACTTTCTACTTTCCCGAGATCTTTACCTTTATAGGCACAGCCACAGAACTACAGGGACGAATGTTGCAGAGTCTGGTTTCCTTCAGCAGTTTGCACTGAGCGTTCTCATTGGTGACCCGAGACGAGACGCCCATCCCGCAGCTGCGGGAACAAGGTGTCCAGCTTGTCGTCTGAGCGACACATTGCCGTCCCGCTTGCTTCCACGCTAGGGAGAGAGAGAGAGACAGGATAAGTTAGTACACAGGCACCATTCACCCAACAGGGAACACTGACGCACAGAGAAAGTGATTAGGGAGCATGTGTGGGACTGGTTCACAAGGATCTACTGGGAAAGAAGCGCGGGCTGCTAAACACAAACACTCACACAGAAGTGCATGCAGAAGAAACCACCACAGCTCACATTGGGACTGATTGTTAATTGAACCGAAACCCACACAGGACACATTCTTGCACTCTGCTGCACTACTTTTAATTGTTGGTTTATGTAAACATATGCTAACCAGACGTCTATGACGACAGCAATACATCTCACATCCTGAGCCAGGATTATTATATAAAAAAAATATAAAAAAAAATATTATATATATATAAACATTTTCATTTAGATTAAATTGATGTACTAAAATAATACCAATACTAATAAAATAAATAATGAAATTAATTTAAATTAAATTAAAAATATCAAAGACTATATTGACAATTAAAAGGCAATAACTAATCAAAATGACAAAAACACATAATAACATTACTAAAACTTTAAATAAAAAAATAAAAAATAAATGTATATTTAAAAAAAAAAACTATAATATCAATGATACTAGAATAACACCCTGAACCATTTGGCACCATGTCAAGTTAAAATAAATTAAGACAAGAAGCCACAGGTGAATAGAGTAAAAATGTTAACCAATAGTTATCACCATACTTGATTAATCATGGTTCATTAAGAAACTTTTTTTTTTATTCTGAAATGTTTAAATATACACTTGAGACATTTTCTAATTAATTTTGCACTATTTGCAAAACATTACAGAAGATAAATCTGAACACTGGACAAAGCCAGATTCAAAGTTCTTGTTTTATTTTGTTAACATATTAGTGTTAAAAGTTTTTACTGAAGGGATTTTGTATTTCTCTTTTTATCACCCCATAAATAAGAAATGACTGTCAACAGACAGAAGAAAATACATTTTCACCATGTTTTTAGGATTAAAATGTAATATAAATCAGTGTGAATAATATATGAACAAACCCCTCAGTAAAAGCCTTCAGAATATAGACAGGAATAAAACTGTAAAGTTTGGTGTGTGTAAGTGCAGCTGAAGTGGTGGAAAAACTCACAACCTTTAAAGATATGTACTGTAATTGAAATCTACAGACACAAATAGATAAAGAGAAGAAAATAAACACTTAAATGTGTATTCTGGATGTTTTCTTTTCACTATAGTCTGAAAGAAATTATGGAAGCAAAATAGCCCAAAATCTTAGAACTAACCAGTGCATGAAAACAAACAAACAACGGTTTTACCAGTAATGTCTCGTCTTAACAGATTGGCCTCTTAAATATGCATGCATTTGCATGCTGGTCCACACTGTGTTATGCTTGTTTAGTGCAAGTCTAGCATGATTTTGACATACAAATGGTTGACATTTGTGACCCACAAAACAAATCACAAGGGTCAATTTTATGAAATTGTGATTTATACATCATCGAGTTATGGTTTCTTGGGATAGGAAAATATTTGAAAATCTGGAATCTGAGGGTGCAAAGAAAATTGAAACATTGAGAATTTTTTTTTTTAAAGTTCTCCATTTATGTTCGCGTTTTTGTTGCATTCACTCACAAAAATATATTTTTTATATATTTACGGTAGAAATTTACAAAATATCTTCATGGAACATGATCTTTACTTGCGTAAAAGAAAAATCAATAATTTTGACCCATATAATGTATTGATGGCTATTGCCACAAATATACCTGTGCGACTTGTGACTGAGTTTTGTGGCACAGGGTCACACTTGTTGACCAAGGAAACTAGAGCCATTTACAAAACTTGGGGACACAGAACAGAACAGCGCCCTCACCTGGCAGGTGTTTTCGACTGCGTGGTTTGTCCCACTTGTGCTCCACCTCTGTGAGCTCGTTGCTCAGGGAGTCTTTGGGCTTGTAGGGGTACGGCTTGGGCCGGGGCTTCTTGAATGCGTGCAGGTCAGGGAACAGGTATGGGGGCGGCCTTGGGCGTCTGAACACGGGCGGCAGGACCGAGGACTTGCCGTGACAGTCCACACTGAGGCAACATTGGCCCAGGATTTTGACCAGTCGAGGTGCGGGACAGGACGCTGACGCTAGGGGAATATCTGTGGGGCAAAGGGGCACGCAGCCCACCGCCCCGTCGATACAGGTGCACTGGTGTTTGCAGCCTGCGTGGAAGTTCTCTCCGTTTTGATACATCCGGCCGTTATATTCACAAGAGCGACCTTCCAGTTTAGCTGAAAGACAGGAAAGGAAAGTAGGGAACTGAAAATTACAATTACATTCAATCTCTCCAAAACAAGAAGTATTGTTAGTTCTTCTAACAAGATTTTTCACAAGTTGGTTTGATTCTTTAGGATCTTCATGTAAAGTTTGTATCATACTTTGGTTAAAATTCCTCAATGGTTGTGTAAAACAAGACTTTTTACCTCCTCAAAAACAGCTTTGTTCACAGAGACCCGTTTCGGTGCATGTCTCTTTAAAAGATAATGAGCAACTTCCGTGGGGCGTGTCGACACAAGACACGTAAAGTGCTGCCTTGATGGACAGTAGACAAATGGCTGAGGGCGTAAATATGCTAATGGGCGTAAATATGCTAATACAGGACAGTCCGTAATTGGTCGTGGGCGGAGCAATATGATGTCATATTGCTCAAAAAAACCAAATGGCTTGATTATTGAAAGTGTTTAGGCTTTTTGAGGATTAACCCCTTTAACAAATTACACCATATTATAAAGTCCTACCATTATTAGTACACTGCAAACATGTATCTGTTTAAGAAAGTTTACATATTTGTACTGGAAAACAAGACAAAAAGTAACACATTCGTTTACCTGAGATGCAAAATGACAAAATATTAAGGGCTAGATTTACTAAACAGAGACAATTAGCGTGAGAGAGCGACCGATGGGAGTGGAAATTTCAGCGCCTGATCTACTCAGATTGAAGAACACAGACACAACCGGATAATTTCCATAATAACACAATCTACTGAGAGCAGTGCAAATTAGCGTCTAGTTTAAGACACACTTTTTTGGGGGCTAAAAATAATGCCACAAATACTAGTAAATTGACTAGCACAAACATTAGTAAATCAGCTTGCGTGATTAATTTAAATACTCTCCTCCCATAAATTTTGCATCTGTAATGGAAACTCCCACAAATGCACAATAAGGTCAGCTAAAAAGAATTGTGTCTACACCTTTTCAGCGCTTGTTTTCCACTGCGTGTCAGTAGTTTTTTAAATGGCTAAAGAGGGTTTGCGATGGCGCAAGCTGTTAGAAATGAGTCCACACTGAGTCCGAAATTTTCGTATGCGTTTTTTTTTTGTATTCGTGATTCGGTGGCTCTGAATTGTCTTTAAACCATTCAAACACCATTCAAACTGCTTGCTACAGATGCAAAAAACGCAGAAAATCGAACCCGATCCGAATTTGTTTATGACGGACGAAAGTTTCGGATGCAGTGTGCAAGCGTTATTGACATAACGTGAGTTCGTATTTATTTTTTAACGAGCGAAAATTTCGGATTCGAATTTCGGACTCAGTGGGCCTTAAGTCTTGTATTGTGAAAAAAATTCTACATTAAATGTTTAGCTTTAAACAAGAAAAAATATCTACTAATGGGGACGGAATAATGATAAAAATAGAATGTTCCCTTAAAGTTCGCATAACCAAGAAACAGGAAACATTAAAAATACCGGAGATTTTGAACATTCAGAAAACATTCAGAAATAACGTTGTTATTGTGTTTTTTTTTTTTTGCACAACTTAATGGGAACATAAGTAAAACATTCTTAGGGCATATGTGTGTTAGCTGGAGTTTTGTGTGTTGTTTTCCAGTAAAAATATCTTTTTTTTTTCTTTTTTTTTCTCCCACCTCCATCCCCCCTCTTCGGAGGACAACTTTATTTATTTTTTTTATTTTTTTTATATCTTATTACAAAAACTGTAATATCTTTTTTACAGTTTTTTTTATTCGCTTATGTACTATTTTCACAAGTAAAGTGTACATTTTCAAAACTCTTAGTGCTAATATCACAACAGATCATCAAAAGTGCACTTTTTTCAAACATTTCATCATGTTTTCAATTGTGTTAGTACAATTCACAAAATCACAAAGTATACTTTTCAAAACACAAAATAAGTGTTTCATCTACATAAATGTTTCATTCACAGTAACTGCCTTTCATAAAGCTCTTCCTTTCAAACTTTTGATTTGCATCTCTTTTTGTTCAGTTTAATACAATTGTCTATTATTTAATCCAACTGATCTTAATGGTTAATCAATGAATCATTTGGTACACCTATAGATTTCTATACAAGTGAAACTCGAAAAATTTGAATATTAAGTTTATGTATTTCAGTAATTCAAATAAAAAGGTGAAACTACAGTAATACATTTAGTATATAGAACTATATACACATGCATGATTATACTTTTCAGAGGGATGACATTTCTGTATTTACAGTACAGTAAAATTATTTTCTTATTGATTTCATGTAATATTCTAATTTTCAGAGATTTTGAATTTGGTTTTTCATAAGCTGTAAGCCATAATCATCAAAATGATAACTTTTGCACGATATTCTAATTTTTCGAGTTTCACCTGTAGATATTGATTCTATATACAGTTTCTATAGAACTTGTTTGCAATTTCCGATATGGATAACCAAATGTAATGAATTATTTTTTATAAGTGATTTATAGATAATAACCACCACTATGTTCAAAGTGTGTGCACTCGCGTGTGTGTGTGAGAGGGAGATACAGAGAAATTTGCCATTTGTGAAAACACTGTAAAGCAGAATAGAGTATAAGGGAGAGGAAACGGTCAGTGACTGTAAAAGATTGATTAGAGATGCATCAGTAGAAGGGAGACAGATGGCATCAAATACAGCATTTTACATTACAGTATGTATGTCATACATACAGTGATACTGTAAACAGATGACCATGGACAGCCACATTACTGTAACTCAACCTAAAGTGTAAAGGTCCACTACAGTAGATTCAGTCAAATGGTATAGAGTGAAATCATTTACTGTATTGCCAGCAAACTCTGTTCTAGCACAGATCCTCATGGCTGTGTCATACTTCATCACAGCTTTTGATAACTCACTGCAGATACTATTACAAACATTATGGATTCAATTACATAGGTTAGGTAATGCACATGTTTTTTCTAATGTGGCAACTGTAGCCTGTATTACTGTAATTATTTCAGCAACAAGAGTGATTTGAAACACGTGTCTTGCATTGTTTGCTGTTGAATTAACTGATTGTTAAAAGTACTAAATTGAAAGAAGATCATACTGTTGTGTTTCTGTGATTAAACCAAACGTTCTCATTACATATTACAATAATCTTGTGTTTGAAACAATGATTATGTGGACTGAAAAATGTATAACTGTAATGAAAGCATGGGATCATGGTTTGAAAGAATGACTAGCTGTGTTACAAGAGTGATCAGTTTGGATTTTTGTACTAAGAGTTTTGAAAATGTACACCTTACTTGTGAAAATAGTACCAAAGCAAATAAAAAAAACTGTAAGTACATACACAATATATTATCTTCAGATTACACACACACACATGCCAGACTGGTCCACAGATTGTGAGCTCACTCGGGCTGGTTGTTGGATGCCGAAATTGTCCACAGATTGTGAGCTAACTTGGGCTATTTATTAGATGCCGAACTAGTCCACAGATTGTGAGCTGGCTTAGGCTGATTGTTGAATACCAGACTGATCCACATACTGTGAGCTGGCTTGAGCTGTTCATTAAATGCCAGACTGGTCCACAGTTTGCGAGCCAGCTTGGGCTGGTTGTTGGGTGCCAGACTGGTCTGCAAGCTGTGAGCTGACTTTGGCTGGCTGTTGGATACCAGGCTGGTCCACAAATTGTGAGCTGATTTGGGCTGGTTATTGGATACCAGACTGGTCTACAGTTAATAAGCTGACTTGGGCTGGTTGTTGGATGCCAGACCAGTCCGCAGACTGTGAGCTGGCTTGAGATGGTTATTAGATGTCAGACTGGTCCACAGGCTGTGAGCTGACTTGGACTGGTTATTAGATGCCAGACTGGTCTACCAATTGTGAGCTGTCATGGGCTGATTGTTGAATACAAGACTGGCCCATAGACCATGAGCTGACTTATGTTAGTTGTTAGATGCCAGACTGGTCCACAGAGTGTGAGCCGGCTCGGGCTGGTTGTTGGATGTCGGATTGGTCCACAGATTATGAGATAACCTGGGCTAGTTGTTGGATGCCAGACTAGTCCACAGATTGTGAGCTGGCTTAGCCTGGTTGTTCAATGCCCGACTGGTCCACAGACTGTGAGGTCCCAGTAAAAATATCTAAACATCCATTAGATCAACTGGCATTTGTTTTGACCTCCTAGGGTTCAAGCTTGAGTGATTATCCAGAAAGAAGATGACCTGCACAGTGACAGTAAGGGGTTAAACAGAGATTGACACTCTATCCTTTGCTTTTATGAGAGAGGCTCTATGTTTAGGGCCAAGTGGAATTTTGACTTGTTTACAATGTTGTCGAGCGTCAGATGGTCTTTGGGTGTGTTGAGACGCCCCATTAAACCCCCCTTTAGTCCAACTCAAATAACCGCCTTAATATAGCAACTACCCAGTGCACAAAATATCCTCTGTATGTGAAGAAATGAATGTGCATGTCTTAATAAAGATAAAACCTGAAGCCGAGGGCGGCAAAACTACACCAGTCCTCCATGTAACCCCAATTAGAATTAAATTGTTAAAAAATTAGTCATTAAATTAATTATTCATGATAATTATTGAAAGGTTTGGACATTACCTGAATGCATTCAAACCTTTGATATAAATGTACACATTTTTAATAAATATATATTTAAGAATAATACATTTGATGAACATAAAATTAGAACAGAGTGTTTTAATTTAAATGAATTTTCAGTAAATAAATGTTAAGTGTATAAAAATGATACATTATAGAAATTTACATTAATTGGTAGTAGCATTATATTGTGATATATGTGCTTATGAAATTGCATATAAATTGATTATCTTTACATTATTTAAATGTATTAAATGTATCAATTTTATACATCTAAATAGGTTAATGAAAATCTATATAAAAATCATACATTTTAAACATTGAAATTATTTTGCTTTACATATATATATATATATATAAATAGATAGATAGATATTAAAATGAAAATGTGTTTAAATGTATAAAATTTAAAAAGTTTGTATCAGCATATATCGTGATTTATTATATGTATAAAATGTAAGCTTTTTTTAATTTATTGTTTATGATTTTTAAAGAAATCCCCAGGAATCCTAATGGGATTTGTGTTGTTTTGTTGACTGACCCCGGCAGATCCCGTGGATACTGGCCACATCGTTGCCATAGTTACAGTGCAAGCCCTTGTGATGGTCACAGGGTCTGTGGTCGTGGCAGTCGTCGTTCAGCTGAGCGGCACAGACCGTACAGCAGCCGCAGGCGTCGGGCACCGCGCTCACACCCGGCGGGCACACGGCACGCTCGCCCGGACACCGGCACACCTTAGGACACCTCGCACAAACCTGCACACACACACACAGGGGGTTCAGATTGAGCTCGGTGCAAATGAATGATGCAACTACATTTAATTATCGGTTCTTATTACTTTACTTTTTAGTAAAAAATATGTGAATATAATTGTGGTTAATCTGGTTTTGTGAAAATTAATTGCCACATAAAACTTCTGCATACATCTAATGATCGGTTCTTATTACTTTAGTTAAAATAAAATAAAAAATGTGGTTAATCTGAATTAAATGCATCAGGACAGCTGTGAAATCGAAATCACCTTTATACATTTAAATTGCTTTTAAAATTTAAAATGCTGTAATATAAAATTAATTTAAATATAAAAAAATAAAATAAAATGAAAATGTATTTTAAATTAGTGCTGTCAAATCGATTAATCATGATTAATCGCATCAAAAAGTTTGTAAAAATATAGTATATATGTTATATATATATATATATATATATATATATATATATATATATATATATATACACTGTATATTTACAGACCCTTATGTTAGATGCGATTGATCACAATTAAATGATTTGACAGCACTAATTTAAATGCTTAATTTATTTGTATTAGCATATAGTGTACATATATCGCCTCTCATAAATTGAAGGTGAAACGGTCAAAGGAGTGTTTCCTTGTCTGTTATTTTAAATATAGCTATAAAATGCATTAGTGTATAGTGTCACAATATATGATAATGCAAATTGATTTAAGTTTGATAAAAACATACCTTATTAATTAAATTTTCTTTAGATATAAACATTTTTTAAATATATAATATAATTTTTGTTACATTTAACTTAATTTTCATTACCATATTTAAAATGTATGATTTAATATATTGAAATATAACTCAAATGTATTTAAATGTAGTATTAATTTGCATTAACATAACATAAAAACAGCAATATATAATTTTAAAAACATTTTCATTAGCATATTTAAAATTATTTTATACATTTAAATATACTAATGAAAGTGAATTTAAATGTATAATTAACTAGCATTAGCATACATTGTGATATGGCCGGCTGCTGAAATTCGATCGGCTCTTGTAAAGTGAAGGTGAATCGGGTTCAAAGGAGTGTTTCCCTGTCCGGGATCCACGTCATTCCGAAGGGTTTTTCCATTGAAGCCAATTTCCATTGGATCACTTCCTAAAGCGCTGCACCTGTTTCCCCGGCATCCCGATGGCTCTGAAATACCCCGCCGAGTCCTCTGAGAACGCCCGGCATCTTAAAACCGGAGGAGATGAGCTCTGGAGTCACTCGAGACCCATATGTGGATCTGAGATCAAAGCATAAGTCGGGCCCGGATCTGGAGCTGGGGTTAATGGAGTGGGATGTGAGGCTGGGTTGTTGTGCTTGGGTTATTTTGAGCCTGTGCTGGTCTATTTCTGCTCCACAGGAGCCATGAGGATGAGTTGACTCTCTCAGGTGTGCAGATCTCAGTCTCATTCACAGGGCCAGAACGGCTGAGCGGCTCCTGGGTGTCATCGTGCGGATTTTCTGGTTTTATCTGTGACTGTGTTGTAATGATATAGAATTTGAATGTGATTTTATGATTATTTTGCTTCGTTCCATGTACAGC